>OX608079.1:37900705-37977851 GCA_951509765.1 Sphenella marginata | reverse complement strand
GGATTCCTGGAAGGCTTTCTGCGAAAGCGTGGAGGGTTGCAACGAGTCTGCTAGATTCCGGAAGATTCTGTCCGGGAGTCCTGCTCCCTTGGGGTATTTGAGGAATGTAGATGGTAGCTGGGCTATGAGTAGCGAGGAATCTCTCCAGCTTCTTATGGACGCTCACTTCCCTGACGTCCCAGTCCCGCGATTGTGGGCGGGGGGTGTCGGCCAGCCATCACCCTGGATGAAAACCAGCTTGTATGGGCCGTCAATTCTTTTAAGCCCTACAAGTCACCCGGGCCTGATGGCATAATTCCTGTGCAACTACAGAGATCGCTGGGGACTTCTTGCAGCTGGCTGGCCCCCATCTACTCCAATTGCTTGAGGTTGGGCTACATCCCCGCTTCATGGAATATGGTCAAGGTTACCTTTATTCCAAAGGCGGGGAGGTGCTCTCATGTATCTCCCAAGGATTTCAGGCCGATCAGTCTCTCCTCGTTTCTTCTGAAAACGCTGGAGCGCCTGATCGACCTGTATATACGCAGCAGGATTCCTAGGGAGAGTTTTTCGGCTGCGCAGCATGCTTACTGCAAAGGCAGATCAACTGAGACGGCGCTTCATTCCGTTGTGAAGCTGATTGAGGGGTCCTTCCAGCACAAAGAGTTCGTGCTGGGGCCTTTCTAGACATTGAAGGAGCGTTTAACAATGTTTTCCCTTCTGCCATCATACGGGGCTTAGCAAGTCTGGGAGTTGAGTCAAGTTTGATAGAATTTATCAACAGTTTACTTTGTGGCAGGATTGTTATGGCGGAGTGGGGAGGTGCTGGGGCTCAGAGAAGGGTGAGAAGGGGCACGCCGCAAGGAGGTGTTCTTTCTCCCCTTCTCTGGGTCGTAGTAGTTAACGGCTTGCTCCAGGACCTTGAGCGCAGGGGCTGTCATGTGATAGCCTATGCTGATGACCTAGCAATCCTTGCCAGGGGGAAGTTTCTTAGTACCGTTAGTGATGTTCTGCAAGGGTTTTTGGGTATCGTGACAGAGTGGTCCGAATCTTGTGGACTGGCTGTTAACCCAAGCAAAACTGAACTAGTCCTCTTTACGAGAAGGTATAAGATCGACGAATTTGTATTGCCCAGTATTGGGGAGTACCGTTGGTACTTTCTGAAAAGGTTAAGTACCTGGGGGTTATCCTGGACAGGAAGCTGTCCTGGAAGCTGAATGCAGAGGACAGGGCCAAGAAGGCATCAGTCGCTCTGTACTGTTGCAGGGGGGCCATTGGCAAACGTTGGGGCCTTTCTCCGAGGGTGGTTTACTGGCTGTATGAGATGGTGGTAAAACCCATTCTATTCTATGGGGTAGTGGTCTGGTGGAGCGCGCTAGACACGGCTTCCTCCATGAAAAAGATGGTCACGGTGCAGCGAATGGCCATGGTGGGGACTAGTGGGGCCATGCGGACCACTCCTACCCTGGCATTGAATGTCATGCTCAATCTGCACCCTGTTGACCTGGTAGGAAAAATGGGCGCAGCTCGGGCTGCAATTAGGCTTCGAGATGCTGGATATAAACTTGTTCATTATGGCCATTCCAATATACTATCGAGCTTTGACTTCATCCCTAACAGAACGGATTACTGTGCGCCGATCTCTGCCCCCACGCGGAGTTTTTCGACTCATATACCCGCAAGGGACGAGTGGACAGGCGAGGAACCTGTTTGGGGGAAGGGATTGGTGAATTTGTTTACGGATGGGGCAAAGATTGATGGTTTTGTGGGGGGGTGGCGTTTACTGTCAGGAACTTTTGATCAGCATTAAATTTCGGCTACCTGATCATTGTAGCGTCTTTCAAGCGGAGGTTGCCGCCATCAAGGATGCGGTGGATGGGATGATGTCCAGCGCTTTCGCTGTAAAGGAGTTTAATATCTACTCCGACAGTCAGGCGGCAATTAGGGCGCTGAGTGCTAGCAACGTTCGGTAGAGGACAGTGAGTGACTGTCTGGAATCGCTTACGGTTGCAGCCGACTACTTCAAATTAAAAATTATTTGGGTGCCAGGCCACTGTGACATTCCCGGCAATTGCCAGGCGGATCTCTTGGCCAGAGCGGGTACTCTTGAAAGTGATGTGGCCGCCTCCAGAGTACTGGGTATTCCTCTTACCACCTGTGGTCTGCTTCTGGGCAGATGGGCTTCGAATCAGCTTAGCAAGCGCTGGGCTGACACCACCTTATGTCAAGTATCGAAGTCCTTCTGGCCGGTGGTGGACTCCAGGCGTTCAGCGGAATTACTAGGGTTCTCCAAGGCACATCTTTCCTTGATAATTGGGGTATTGACGGGGCACTGTCCAATGGGGATACATGCGGTGCGGCTAAATATTCTTGAAACCCCTAGCTGTGTGAGCTGCATGGAGGACGACGAGGTGGAATCATCAAATCACTTCATGCTTAGTTGTCCAGCGTTTGCTAGGACCAGGCTCAGGTATCTGGGGTCGGATGTTCTTAGGTCTCCGGAGGACGTGTCGAGGATCGATGTGTGCCAAATCCGGAGCTTTATTGTCGCTATACAGCGATTCTCCAAACGAACTTAGGTTAATGTCACCGTGAAGTTAGTGGCATCGCAACGGACCATTAAGTGTCTAAGTGAGCTGTTCCCACAGTGGAATAGCGGCCACCTTACCTAACCTAACCCCCCTTTATAAAACTTTTCTCGTCATAATAATAAATCACTCAGTCAGCTATGCAATTCTGTTTTGAGTAAAGGGCCATTCAGGAGATATGTAGTACTTAATACTGACGGTTTAGGCAGGGGGGTAGCGAAATAACAGCCCTTGGTCGCGGAAACCTCAAGTCATTCCGGTACGTAGAACCGGCTGTCGTGGGAATGGGGTGTTTACGGTCTTTCTATTTCATATATTTGTAAGTTTTGCAAGCTCGAGACCAGCGAACAATAATATTTGGTTTTAATTATTATAACCGATTTGGTGGAAAAATTGATATTTGGAGAAAAATTACAAAGCTAATCCCAGCGATGGATAGGATTACATGTTTCAAAGTGTCCCCACTTATCATCAGATCCGGTTTCGGACACTGGGATATGAGCCAGTGTCTGCACCAAAGCCGCTGTTAGAAATCTAACAACTTAGCTATGATGCCCTGTGACGTCACGATGCATCATTTTCCACTTCAATATTTCCTTTGGTTTTGTTGTTTTAGTCTTGCCAACAGTATACATACATTGCTTACACTACCAGTCTATATGTATCAATGCGTGTGTTGGGCTTGTTTGTTTGTACATTGTTATTGTACGTAACCCGTGCTATGGTTTTAGTATATTTTTTTTTTTGTTTGGAATTCTGCTTACGGGACAACAATTATTTCACTTATGAAGGCACATTTTACCAACAAGTGTACGGGATGCCTATGGGAAATCCCCTTTCACCCACTGTAGCTGATATAGTTTTAGATAAAATAATTGACGACAGCATTGAGGAGCTCAAATTGAAAGACATAAATATCAAATACATAATTAAATATGTAGACGATATTTTCGCAGTTATAAAGGCCAAAGACGCGGAAGAGATACTTAAAATATTAAACAACCAGCATACTAAAATGAAATTTACTATAGAAAAAGAGGAAAATAACAAGCTACCCTTCCTAGATATGGAGATCATCAAATCAAATAACAAAATAAAAACGAATTGGTATGCTAAGGCCGTAGCGTCATCCAGAATGATAAACTATCATTCGAACCACCCATGGATGCAAAAGAAGAACACGGCATTGAACTTTATTAAGAAAATTTTCGACCTCAGCGAACAGGAGTTCATAACACCAAACACCAAAAAAATACAAAACATCTTGTATAAGAATGGCTACCCTAATAAGTTAATAAACGAATGGATTACAACAATAATTAACAAAACTAACTGCGCGCCAACCGAAGCAGAAAATAGAAAAGAAAACGAAAAACAAATATACACAGGTGTTACATACATACCAGGTTTGACGGATAACAAAACACTTGGGAGCATCACAAGAAACAACAATATTAAATTTGCACATAAACCAAATAAAACCTTAAACACAATATTTACACAAACAAAAGATAAAATAGACAAAGAACAACAACACAATGTAGTGTATGAGATTAAATGTAATGGGAATGCAGAAGAAAATTGCAACAAGGTATATGTGGGAACTACCAAACGCCCTCTTAATGTTAGAATTAATGAACACCGGTTAGACGCGAAAAACAAAAAAACTACCACGGCACTAGCAGAGCACTTGACAAATAAAGGGCACACAGCGGACTTCAAAAACACGAAGATATTAGACATCGAGAGAAGAGAGCGCACGAGAATAACGTTGGAAAGCTTACGCATACAGCAGAGAATTAACAGCGCGGTCAACTACAAAGAAGACGTCGATAAGATAAACTACGCTTACACCACAGCAATAGAATCATTTGGACGAGGCATTCGATGACAGTGGATGCAAAATTATGTTTATCTTTGTTGTGATATATGTACATATATATGTAAATGTTCAAATTTTAGAAATTATTTATTTTAATGTGAAATTCTAATGTTGAATGTATGTAAGTGCAATGTCTAAAAATGTGTTATCTGTTTTGATTGAAACTAATTGTCAATGTTTGTTTTGTTTTATGTTACATATTTTCATTGGAAAATATAGAATCTCCCTGAAGAAGATGCGGTAATGCGTCGAAACGCGTAGGAGGAAAAGAAAAAACTTTTGTTTTTGTCTATGAAGAACCGGCCGAATAAGCTCTAAATTACACAAGTTTACGGTATTTCTATTTACATATATTTGTTGTTATGGAACTATAAAAATACAAATATTACCTTGCTTAGAGCGCGGGTAAGGACCTAAGAGATTTATATATAACCTTTGGCATGGACGTACTGAATTTAAGTTTGATGTCATAGGTGGACGCGTGGTTGCTGGTACTAAGGTCCATGTTTCCTGTCGATGATTGCTGTGGACCCGAATTTTCTGCGGCTGCATGTGGTTCAGCTGGTGTTTCAATATTAGTTGCTTCCGGTTGCTGCTGCTGTTGTGCGGCCTGTGAGGTAGACTCTCGCTCTTGAACAGTGGGACTAGTTACCGAACTAGTTTGTGAACGAAGGGGATATGAGGAGTGAATAAACAAAAGGTCGTATTTCCATATTCAGGCTATATTCAAAAATCGCAAAAATCTGAGAAAAAGTCCAAGAAGCAAAATTATAAGTTTGTAAATGGTTTAATTAACACAAGATAGCTACTCTAATCTGACACCATCGTTATTTTAATTTTTTCTTGCCTCTAATACATCTTTTTTTAAACTTTGGAAATATGCCCTTTTGCGAGAATTTTTGGAAATATGCCCTTTTGCTTGACATACTTTTGGGAATAAGCCTTTTTGAAAAATTCATCTTCGAACGAAAATCATCAGTATCGTGGTTTTTCCGCTTGTTATTTCGATAACGACCAGCCCTGCCATTCACAGAAGTCATTTTATCCTTCAGTCCTATTAAAAGGCATTATACACGATATGTATATGTCAGTTTTTTGTATGGATACAGAAACACCGAGTGAACACAAAAGAAAACTAGTAAGGAAGTCTAAGTTCGGGTGTAACCGAACATGAAATACCTAGTAGTGATCGGTTTTGGTATCCTAATTTACTCAGGTCTATTTTAATAACTGAAAATTTGTTATAAAGGCAACTGATTGGTTTCGATAAAAACATTTCTATTGTAAGTGGTAAATTAAACTATCACTAAATAACAAAATATAAATAGCTTTCCCCAGGTTCATGAAAGGTATGAAAATAAAAAAAATTAATACAAATAAAAGTAGGGTGTTAACTACTTGTCCGTATGTTTTGCGTGTTTGCTTTCCGATTTGCGTAATTTTTGGCAGGAGTATACTACATACTATTGGGAAGCACCTCACTAACTTTCATGAAAATACCTTCTTGAAATTTCAAGCAATCGCTTTTGAAAATAGCTGACCTTTTTGCTAAAAAGTGGGCGGCGCGTTAGGCGAATGAAGTTAATATACCTTGTGTGCGAAGCACTACCAGGTATAAAAATATGAGTACATATGGATTGAAAACTTGACAGGCAGATATGACAATACATATCGCGTATAACAACCATAATCAGAGTTAAAATACATAATAATGATAAGAACACAATTTTATTCACAAGAGCATATGTAACAAAAGCAACGTGTAGTACAAAGTATTATAATAATATTTTTAATTATAACGATTTATATTTTTATACGTGTATAAATAACTCCAATTTCTCAAAATAGTCTTCATTTTTAAAAAGGCGCATCTAAACTTAGTGTTTTTACTTTTATGAAGGCATGGTTTTATGAAGTTAATCCCTAATGGATCCTTGTCTACATATCTGTAAAGAAAACGAAATCAAAAGCATTAACTTAAACGAAAATATGGAAATTACAGGTCTTTAAATCAACCAAAAACTTTACTTACTCTTTTTTCTTTCGCACTTTTAAATTGTCCTTTTGTTTTCTTCCTCCGGTATTTAACATAGCCACAAGGGTTTCTTCCATTTTAAAATAAAATGTTAAAATAAATGTTTATGAAAGCAAAATCTGTTCACACCTTAATTTTTCATTAAAAGAAACATAAAAATGACAGTTATACCGTAGACAATTTTTTATTGACAATTGAAGAAACTGTTGCTATATCGATTTTATAAAAGTGGAACATATTTCAGTGGTTAAGTCGTTTATTTTAAAAACGCTATTTTATATGCAAATAAAAAATGCCCTTTTGTATGATTGTTTACGACAAGGTAGCAAAACATAATGACATAAGACGTTTTGATTGAAACAATGCAAACATTTTAAACCACAAATAAATGCCATGGAAATATGTCCCTTTTGGTTGAAACTTATTTTTTGACAGATCTTTTTATATGGTAAAAACATATTTTAGTGGTTTCCATTGAAGACAACATGTGTAATTATGCCCAAACAAGCCGATTTCATCAAAATCTCCAATAGAGTGACGAATGGAAATAACCACTTTTGTTTATTCACTCCTCATATGTTTTTGGGCGAAAATTATTGGGATTGCACGGTGCTCTACACTGGGGACAAGAAGTATTGTTCCTTAGCCAATTTAGAAGACAAGACCGATGGAATTTGTGCTTGCATGCAGTACGCACAGCATCAGAAGTCAAGGTAAAGCTTTCGGAGCAAATTGTGCACAAACGGCTTGGGGTCAATGGCGGGGGTGCATACTCATCACTGTGATGTAATGGCATTGTGCGTAGGTAAACAAAATTTTGCAAAAAAAAGTTATGTAGATATGTACATATAGGTATGGATCTAAATATATGTGAATGTGTATTTGTTCCAAATACAGAAAAAAAATATTTGAAACAAAATTCATTTTTTTTTTGTTTGTTAAACCAAACTCAAATCAAATATGGTCTTACTCTTCAATTGCTGTTGTTTGTTTTGTTGTTCTAAGGCAACAGATATTGGTGTGCTATTTCACATTCCTGTGTTGTAAGAATTTTTGTTGTTGTGGTGCGTGCAACACACGCATTCCAACTCTATGGAAATAAATCTTGATCATTCAAATATATAATAACGAGATTCTACGTTCAAGTGGTATTTAAAATATGCATTTAGCCAAATTTAAAATAAATCCAAAATGAATAAAAAGAAATAACGAAAAATACGTCAGTTTTATTTGCAATTATATGGTCAAAGCTGCTGGTATGGTTAGTACGACGTGAATTTATCTTATGGTTTAAAAGTAAGTTCCAAATACCAATGGCTATGCCACCGGTGCTACAAAAATAAAAATTAATGAGAGAAAAAACCCCTAAGAAAGATTGAAGAAAATATATATGTATATTCCGGCTTTCTTCTACATCGGGGGAAACTTTTAGCGTATCCACTATTGGGTCGGCAGTTGTAGATACCTGATGGTGAGAAGAAGAGCTTCAGCCACTTATGTGGGTTCGTTGAACAAACGACCGACCAAACCACCAGTTGCGACAAACCCAAGGCCTAACAAGAAAAGATTTTACGCACAGGTAAGGGTTAAAGGAATTTTCTTACCTCATCACATAATAGGATCGTTGAATAAACTTTTTGGAAAGCGACGCAACACTTTGTCTATTGCCTAGCGGTTCTACCACCACATACTTACCGCTCTTAACCCACCCTACCATGACTTCTCAGATGTTAAGGAGAAGTCCCAATATAAAAACAACAACAACTACGAATTTCGGACCATTATTAAGCAAATCAACAATTCATATTTTACTAAGTAAAATAAACTTATCAACTATTAAAAAGGTAGTATGTTAATTTCATACTAAATTTAGTACGGAATACAAAAAGTACTATTTTTACAAATGATTTTATGTCCGAACACTAACACAAGTATACAAATTCAGGTCAACTTTTGGATCTGAGCAGATAAGAGCGATTCTTAACTATATTTGATATGCTCAATTCGGGGCTGCATTCAGTTTTTCAAGATTGATTCTAGTTTCCGAAATCTCGCATGATAGCACCATTGTGCTGTTATAGCAGCTTTTAAATCGTGGCACTGCTTGATTAGTAAGTAAAAATGGCAGAATGTTCATAAAAGTATGAACATATCACTACGCCGCTCTAAAATAAGTAAATTTATACAGTCCACTAGAATTTAAGATAATATTGTCATACATACATGCTTACAAAACAAACAGGATAAGGTACCTAAACCTATCACACATACACACACATATGCACACACATACAGCCCACTTGAGTTATTATATATGAGGTTATTGTCATCTTAACTGGGATGCAATCTGGATTCACCAAATTTTGTTGTTTCTTATGCTTGTAGGATAGCCGCGCAACTGAACATCATTATGTGAGGAAAGAATGGCAAAGTCCTACTCAATATGTGCCTGGGGAGCAAAACGTCTCCGCTGAACCACTTGTAAATCCACAAGACATTTTCCTGCCACCTCTTCACATTAAACTTGGCCTTATAAAGAACTTCGTCAAAGCATTAAACCGTGAAAGACCGGCTTTTCAGTACTTAGTCAAGTTGTTTCCTAAATTGTTATATGCAAAAATCAAAGAAGGAATATTTGTGGGACCTGATATCAGTTAAAGGCTGATAAAGAATTAACAAAATGTTTAACGCCCGATGAAGCAGCCGCGTGGCCATCTTTTCAAAATATCGTTCACCACTTTCTTGGTAATCACAAATCCCCTAATTTTGAGGAAATTATTGGCCATATGTTGGAAAATTATCGAAAGATTGGAGCTCGGATCCTCTAAAGATGCATTTTCTGCATTCCATCTCGATTTCTTTCCCGAAAACTTGGGTGATACGAGCGACGAGCAGGGAGAGCGGTTACATCAAGATCTAACCAAAATTGAAAGACGATACCAAGGATTTTGGGATGAAGGCATGATGAGCGACTATTGTTGGACTCTAATACGCGAAACAGATACTAAACAATACAAAAGGCAAAGTTCCACCAATCTTCATTTCTGATTTGTTACTTTTAAGTTAATAAAATGAATATTATTTGACAAAAATCTTAAAAAATGAATTTGAATTTTGTTGAAAGTTATAAAAAAAATCCCCAAAAATAGAGTTTTTGCCAGATCTGCCTAATATTTTGCTAAAAGTGTTTGCTAGTAAACACACTAATTTTAGGAAAAAAAAATTATCCTGATTTTTACACCTTCGTACAAAAAAACCATTTTTAAAATCAAAATTTCGACCAAATTTCGACTTTTGCTCAGCGATGGTTTGACCTTTCCCTACATATTATACGTCGTGAGAAGCGTATTTTAATTTCCTTTCGAACAAGCTATTGCTTCCGTTCGTCGCTTTTGTAAAATTGGCGAAATGATTTTTTGAAAGAAGTGATACCTAAAAAACACAAAATTACCGATATCTCGAAACCTTAAATCAATCTTAAAAAACGGAATGCAGATTCGGATTCAGCGTCATAAATTGACTTAAAAACCACTTTTAGTTTCCCAGATCCAAAAACGTGTATACTTGTGTAATAGGAACGGCATGGAATCGGAACCATTTTTACTAATGGTGCTATTCTCAGCTTGCTTATCATCTACAAACTATGAGGTGACAATTGCAATGACTATTAGAAATTATAGGAACAAGTGGAATTGGGTATAACAATTGTTAGTAGTCACGCTGGCAAGCTGCCCCAGAATAGGGCAGTAAGCCTACTATGAATGTGACAAATCAGATTAATAACCTACAAAAACTATAATGCGGTAGTAGAAAAGGTAAAAGGCATTTAAAAATAGCCCTTTTAATAGGAAATTGAAAACGATATTAATTTAATTTAAATTTAAGTAGAAAAATTGCAATAAAAAAATATATCTACGAAAATATTGGGTTTTTGTTTGTACTCTCTATTCGCTCTTACATCCCACAAATGATCGTGCGAGCGGGATAGCACTATAAATTATCAAAAGATTTATGGATACATACAAACCCCAAATACCAGAAACAAAATAGAAATAATAGAAAAAAAATGTTAATGAAATGTACAAAAACTCACATGATTTGATGAAGGAACTCGATGAAGGCCTTCGACGATTTTGCTGCTTTTTTGATTTTGTTTCATTTCACTTTGTTTCTTTATCATTATTTGTGTTTTTTTTTATAAACGCAATTATGTTAGTGCATTAGGACACTACCATTATAGCAAAATTCTTCCTAAACTTCCACTCTTCACTTTTCCAATACCGCTTACACTTGTCTCTTTCTGACAATTCTTTTATATATTTGTATTTTGTTCCTTTTTGTTACATTATTTTAGAATTTTTAACATTTTTTAAATCAATCCTTTTTTCTTTGTCGGAACATACATATATGGGGGAAAACGCGGAAAAAGGCATATTCGACGTATTTAAATCTCCCCGAAAAAAATGTTATCGATCGCAGGGTTTTTGGGCTCCGTCGCTAGATGGACCCAAAACAAGTTTGTTTTTGTCCCGGGGCGTACAAGCAGACGCCCTTTGAAGCGCGTGTGGGGATCTCTCGTGTTTTTGTGTGACACGGAGGGGGCACGTGTTTTTACAAATTTAACAACAAATCATCTAAAGTTTTGCCCCTTTTTTTTGGGAACATTATCGGAATGAGACAAAAGGGAAAGAGAATGGAACAACAAAACAACAGTAATATAATTTTTTTTTTATGGAAAAATGAAAAATTACTGGAAGTCCAAAATCTTCAAATTTTAAGGTTAGGCTTCAGAAAATAATTCTTAGCTTAGTTGTTGTCATCAAAACTAATTTATGTGAGTTCCCCAGCACATATATGTATATATATAAGTACATACTCATTACATTCGTTTGTCACATTCATACTCCCAGCATTCATTCATTCACTTAACTCTATACTAGCAGCGCAGTTACGAGATATCGGTAATTTACATATTGTTGTGTTGTTGTTGCATATATATATAACATTTAACATACACATTTACATATATAACTCGTGTTTCTGATAACTTTGTAATCACCTTGCCACGGAGGGTGCAATTTGACTTATACTGCCCTTCCTGAAAGCAGTAAGCATCCAAAAATGTTTTCCGCTCACCAGGTTTTCAGGTTTCTAAGGCTGATCCAATATGATGACCTTTTTTTAGATAGTTTTGATTTGGCGCTTAATGCGGGACAGCGTACAATATGCGTTCGAGCTTCGACTGGAAAACTCGGTGGAAACTTCAGCGGAGTATTAGAATCGGACACGCCAACTGAATTTTTGAACTGTCTTAGGCCAACGCAAAGTCCCTGCCAGTAGAGGGAGTCACAAATTATCGTTCTGATGCCCCGCCATCGTTATAGACCAGAGAACAGCGCTGAATGTTTCACATTTGAATCAGATTCCAGTATTCGCTGCTTATGCTATGCTTTCAATCGACATGCTACTAGCGCGAATCATGCTGATTGGTGCTTTCTTATATTCACCATGTTAGCATGGTAATGCACCGAGCATGGCAGTACTGCTTTTTCAAAAGCAGTGAATCATTCTTAGTGTTGTGCGATTCATTTGTGGTGATTCTGAATTTTGAAACAGTTTAGCAGTGCATTTTGCTTATTTTACACACACATTATGAAATGAAATAAAGAAAAGAGATAAAATAATATATTAAAAGTATGTATATTGTGTTTAATTATCATTTAGAAAAGTCTAGTGAGTTTACTGTATTATCAGTATAATCACATTAAGCGCTATTAAATAACTACAACTTATTATTTTGATGGATGAATTGAGCTCAATAACAATGAAAAAATTATAAAATGGCTTAATTTACTACGTAGGGACATTTGTCATGAAGTAAAATATAAGGTTTGAAAATTAAATTAACAAAAAAGGGTATAGTTTGGGTGAAATAGCCTTCACTGCTTTTCATATCTGGTTTGCAATAACGACAAAAGACCTAACACATTTATTTTACAAGTGTCCACATTTGAAAGCTTTCCATGCTAAAATGGATGGGATTCAACTATGTTTTTGCGTTGAGTAACAAAAAAAGTATAAGAAAAAGTTGTAGCTACCTGATAGGGCAAAACTTATAACTAATTAACTAAATCCTGTTTCTTTCTTAACGAGCGTTAGGTAACGAAATTTCTCTTTATAAAAGTAGTAGTTAAGTGTACATTTGGTACCTGATTTCTTCTTTTGCGCAGTTTCTATGTTCTTAGGTACTACTTAATGGGTAGGTACTTAATAACGAGCTTAAAAGAGGACGCAATGGAATTGCAGCACTGTCCCATTGTTTGAATAGACTGGCCCAAAAACATTACACCCACTCTTAGTATAAATAAGGGTACGGACTTTGATGTTTCACCAGTATAATATTTACTTTCAATCGATTACTAAGATCCTGCTTATATCAACCATTATGGAGAATCAAGAAATTATAATTTCTTGATAATTATCAACAAAATATTGAGCGGTAATTACTCTGCAGTTGCTAAGGCAAATAGCAATAGCCAAATTTGGAAAATATTTGGGCTGGTTAAAAAGGATTATGACACAATGATAGATGGGATTGCATATTGCCGGAGCTGCCAGAAGATATTAAAATATAATGGAAGACAAACATCGAACCTCCTGAGGCATAAATGCTACATCAACAGAGACGTAGAGAAAGAACTCCAAAATATAAGTCCAGAAGACAAAAATGGTCTACTAGAGTCCTGCTCTGATTGGGTGGTTGAAGATGTTCGGCCATTTCCCGCGGTGGACGGAACCGGTTATTTAAAAATGATTACATATTACGTCAATATTGGAGCAAAATACGGGAAAAACGTTAACATCAAGGACATGATTCCCAGTTCAAGGACTTTATCTCGGCACGTCGGTCAAAAGGCTGAGCAGAAAAAGGCAGAAATGGCAGTAGAATTAAGACCATACATAGAAGAGGGGGTTTCAATAACATGTGATCTTTGGAGTGACAATTTTATAAGAAGACATTTTTTATGCGCTACTCTTCACGTGCAAAAAAATTTCAAACCAGCAGAGTTAGTATTAGGTGCAAAATCTTTAGAATTTGAGAGCTGTTCAGGGGAAAACATTTTAGCCAAGCTTCAATCACTCTTAGAAGAGTTTAATCAGGGGTGGGCACGACCACATAGACACGTTTGCAGAAATGCGAGTGTGTTAGTAAGCACGATCACGCATCGACCACGGAAGCAAATTGAATTATTAATTCAGTTTGAATCAAAGACACGATATCGAATGCAAAGCATCGATTCTGTACTCATTTGAAGTATCGCTTCAAATATATCGGGTACCCGATAATATCGAAACAAAAAGACTCGATAGTCAAAATATCGATGCTAAATGTACATGACAAACAAACACTTCAATAACCGAATGGTTCGCTGCAAGCAAATTCATACGTTTTGTAAATGATTACCATAGGTTCGTATAAACTTCAATAAAATAAATAATAACATAAACTAGTATAATATGAGCAAATTTGATTTTTTTAATTTGATAGATTTTACTTCAAGAAACGAAGATCAAAAGCCCCACTCTTCCTCTGTGCAATCTGCCATGAATAGTAATTTATCCAACCTCTTCCCCTTCAACCTGTTACGTGTTTTTGTCATTGTTAAACCTGCCTTTGAAAATAGGCGCTCTTATGGGACAGAAGTTGCTGGTACTTCTAGATATCGTAAAGCAATTTTCGACAAATGAGGATATTTATGCTTATTTTCCTTCCAAAAACGCAAAAGATAGCCACTTAAAGGAAGTAGTTTGCAACGAATCTATTCATTGATGTTTTCGCTTTGTCGGATTGCACTTTCACTTCCTCGACCAGATGCTAAAGTTTCTATGTGATTCCAAAATTCATTTTTGTCGGAACACAAATTCTTGGATTGCATGTGCGGCTTCTTCCCGACTGATCATATCACGTAGCCAAGACATACATAGGGAATAAGCGCAGGGATCAGAAAATGCAATATTTTTTAAGCGTATTTCTAAAACACCCCACAAATCAAAAACATTTTATAACACCTTATATCTGTGTCTACAACAACCACATGAAAATGACAGACAATTTTCTACTTTAATTGCAAAAATCGCTTGAACGAAATAAAATATCGGATTTCCCCCTTAGGATCATTGTTACAGCGGTCAAGACGCGTCCTTTGATACCTCTCCCGCTCTTTTTGGACGTGTATTAACAGTTGACGTTGGATGGATAGTATTACCTTTTTTTCAGTATGAAGGCAAAACAATATCACAATAAGTTAGTACTTCAAGTTTGGGTAATACTTTACGGTTTACGTCAAGTGTTAATACACGTCCAAAAATATTGGTAGAGGTATCAATAGACGCGTCTTCACCTCCGTAACAATAATCTGGAGGGGGAAATCCGATATTTTTAGAATTTTGCGAGATATTTGCAGTTAAAGTTCACAATTTTTCTGTCATTTTCATGTGGTTGTTGTAATCACATTACCCTGTGAGAAAAAAATGACCCATAGAGTCGGAACGGTGGCATGTTGCCACCGTTCAGGGCAACCACCTGGAGTTGGAATGGCGTAGCCCAGGGTTATTTTTTGAAGCGCGGCCGAAGGCCTCCTACGCGGAAAGGTGTTCTGCACAGAAAAAACATGGATCGGGCCCCGAATTTGGGATCTAAGCCGGGTCAATTTTCGGTTTTTCACTAATAACTTTTCACAGAAACAAAATATTGCTTTTCCCCCTTCGGGTTATTGTTACGGAGGTCAAGACGCGTCTTTTGATACCTCTCTCAAGATTTTTGGACGTGTATTAACACTTGACGTAAACCGTAAAGTATTACCCAAGTTTGTTGTAACCTTTTTGGACGTATTAAGTGCATATTGCAACAGATCAATGGCAACTCTTACTTTTCTGGCGTCTGCCTTTTCCGGCTAAATTAACTGTTATTATTTGGTTCTGATTTTCCTTCGATTCGCGTCACAAGTTAGAGAGAGACAACCAGCAGAGCGGTATTTTTGCTCTATTAGTTCCATATTTTTTAAAAAATTCGATACGATACAGGGGTCTAGATACTCGATGCCGAAAAGTATCGTTAAAAAAGCATCGAGTACAAAATATCGGTATCGAAGGGCAAAAGTATCGATATGGTATCGTATCGTATCGAAATTCGTGTCCCTAAGTTTGATTTTAGCGCTTGCAAAGGTAACACGAACCACGCGCAGTTGCTATCAGACTAACAACAACAACGTCAGACAGTGGACGATAGTACAATACGTACATGTTTAAGGTCGAATGGGAAATGGAGTTTTTTTGTTTTAAACGATTGGAAATATTGACAGATCTTGTTTTGTATCTGAAGTCAGTAACACATCTAAAGCTGCTGTATAGTCAAAAATAAATGGCTTGTTTCTTGGAGTAGGTACATTTAATTCCAATGTAAACGTCACACAAGAATGCAATACTTAATACAAATCTCGATGCAGAATACAGCTTTGAAAAGTTGGCACGTTTATGTAGTTACTAAAATACTGAGTCTTCAACTCAACTTCCAACCCAACCTAAAAAGCTTAAAATTCATATGTACGTACTGTTCGATCATCCTCTGTACTAAAACTGAGTGCTTCGCCGTGCGACACACACTTACCGTACGAGTGTTGAAATCAAACTAAATAGTGGTAACCAGAATGAAAGCGGCAAACGACAAGCGGAATCTGTCAAATTTTTTTTTAAACGTGTTCTTATGGGGAGGAATTTTTTGAACACGACGCGACAAAGCGGCAATCAATCACAGATGCCGCTGTCGCCAGATTAAATCTTATTCTATTTTGACAAGCGGCAGATGGTGGCGTTTGGTTTTTTTGACAATAAAAACGAAAGGAAGAGTAAATAACTTGTAAAATAAGTTCCAATTATTACAGAATATGTCTCTTTCACACTTTTTACAACATTTTTTGCTACTTTTCAAGATGATTCGCACCTGTCGCCCCTGCTCTCATTATAATCATGTCGCCAATGCTTGACGGCAAATATCGTCAAGATTTAGTTTTTCGTCGTTGTCGTTCGCCGCCGTCGTGTTCATTGTGGACGGGCCTAATGTGGTTGTCGTTGATTTTGACGAAGAAGTCGCTGTGAGCTCGCTTTTCGTATACGTATATGGTCACTTAGCAGGTGCTAAGCTGATGCCCACCCTTGGTTTAATATAAGAGAACTTGGTAAAGTAACATTTGTTACAGATAGGGGTTCGAATACTATTCACGCTCTGAAAGAGTTTAATAGAATTCATTGCGCAAATCACTTACTAAACAATGTTTTACGCACTGCGTTTGAAGAAACTGAAGATCTCGGTCCTATGTTTGAGTGTTGCAAAAAACTAGTCAGGTACTTTAAAAAAGCTAATTTACAGCACACCCTAGATACATCTTTGAAAAATTTTTGCTCTACTCGTTGGAGTTCGCATCTTAATCTATTCAAGTCAATTTTAACCAATTGGAATAAAATCAGTGAAACGTTGTCCGATAAAAATGAACTGCATAGAATTGAATTGATTAACTTTTCTACCTTAAATGTTTTAGTAGAGCTTTTTGAAAAATTTGACATAATCAATAGAAAGCTACAGGGAACAAGTTATGTTTCGATAAATTTCGTGTACCTTTCGATTTCCAGCTTGAGGCAGATTTGTGTTCCAAATAGTGAAGACGTATTAGCAATACAAACGTTGAAACAGAATATTTTAAATCAAGTAGAAGGAAAGTGGGTTCCAAATCTTAGTATATACCACAAAGTAGCCTGTTTTGTCTTTCCGCCAACTAACACCTTAATTGTAGAAAATTTAGAAATTAAAAGCTTTTGTATCTCCAAAATTATGGAAAGAGAGGATGTAAGCCCGTCTAATGATTTAGTAACTGATAATTTATCTAGCAATCAAGATATAGATTTCAATTTATTATTTTCGAGTATTATTAGCACGGATAACCTTTCAGTAAGAGAGGAAATTGAAGTACAAAGGTACTGTTTATGCAAAGTGAGCCCCGATACAAAATTTGATGCTTTGGAATGGTGGGATCATCATTCAAAAGAATATCCCCGACTTTCCAAATTTGCAAGGACGATTTTATGTATTCCAGCAAGCAGTGCGCCATCAGAAAGGGCATTTTCACTTGCAGGAAATATAATCACTGATAAGGGAAATCGTATAGGCCCAAAAAGCTTAAATAATTTATTGTTTCTCAATCCTTTAAGCAATTTTAATATCAATAACAACTAAGTACAATAACAAAGTCATATGTGTAGGTGTAGATAATATTTGTTTTTTTTAGATTAAGCTAGAACAATTTAATTTATGTAAGTTGGTTAGCGATATTATTTTGGTTTAAGAATATATTACCTTTTATTTGAAAAGAAAAGCGAAATTTTATTGAAGCAATCTATGTTACTGGAATTTCCGAATTCTTACTGACTTTTTCTGTCAAGTGTTCATTAACTCAAAAAAATTTATAGGAGAAAGGCAAATCTTGAGCGTTAGAGTTTGAGAGGCCTATTAATTTTTACTAGCAAAATTTATTGCCAGTAAAAAATTTTAAACTCAAAGAATTCGCTGTCCAACTCAAACTGAAATAAAATTAATAATACGAAAACTGTACTGAGAGAATACCCTAGTTATTTTATTTCATGTATTTTTGTTTATTTAATTTTATGTTATTCTATTTTGTTTTATTTTATTTCATTTTGTTATATAAAACTCAGTAAGCAACACAAATAGCTAAACATTCATCAAACTGAAAAAGACACCAACCAATCGTCAAATGCATACGTGCCTACCAAACCAATCGCGAATACAAGCAAATGAATCGCTGCTTTTTCCCCAATTCACCACAGACAGTGCATGCAATTGTCATTAACAGTCATCAACACTACGCTATGTGAATCATGCTTTGAATCGCACTCGCTTGTAAGCTGCATAGTGTTGATTCACCAATCGTTTTTTTGAGAGTGGCTCATTTCGGCTTTTGAATCCAATCATGACGATCTCTGGGTAGGTACATATATTTCATATTTATTTACTTAGTCTATAATTACAAAAATCTTACAGACTAGATTCCATACGACTATATATATATGTATATGGATAGTACTAAACTATTTAGCTTAAAACAGAAAATAACATATTTTTAAAGCAAGGTCTAGATATAGAAAAGTCAATGCAATGATTGGAATTAATTGAGTTGATTGAAATTAAAGCGCGTGTGATTGGTTCATTCAGCGCATAATTAGATCTGAAATTTTCAATTGTAAACACATTATGTTGGCGCAAATTACGTGGCGGAACGTGGAATTTCAATAATGCAATAAAGTATGCAAGCTAGATGCGGGGGGTGGAGAAGCGGAACACAGAGCCTGAACCTTCAGGCTCCTAGCCTCTCCCACACCAAGACCGTAGTGCACGGCTAAGCCCCCTTGCTGGGACCGCGGATGTTGACGGCGGCAGCTCCGTGGCATGCGAGCACACTCGTATGTCGCGGGTCTCCTTCAGTTAATACCTGCGGCCGCAGCCATGGAACACTGACCGTAACCTTCTCGAGGTGACCCTGTTTACACAGAACACT
The DNA here is from genome assembly GCA_951509765.1 of Sphenella marginata. Taxonomy (NCBI): domain Eukaryota; kingdom Metazoa; phylum Arthropoda; class Insecta; order Diptera; family Tephritidae; genus Sphenella; species Sphenella marginata. Next base: position 37,958,741 of record OX608079.1, on the reverse strand, counting down.
ACGGATCTAGACCCGGAGGGTGTCGATCTTACCCTTCCCCCTAACCCAAGGTGTTAAGCGCATCCGTGCCTACTGGGTGGTTTGCAGTCAGGGGCTTCCGACTGTATTCTAACGGAGCCTCCCGGATACCGGTCCACCTCCGGGAGTAAATCGGACTTCCCTTCCCCCTTATATATTTTTATGGTCACCGAAAGGCCTCGACTGAGTAGGTGACCAACGAACCAGAATGATGGACAAAATTAACTCCGCCTCGGATCCCTGCACGGGTAAAAATGCCGCCACTGGACAGTGCGTTAAAAATGTACCAAAAAGAGTCAGCCCCACCAGGGCCACTCGCCCGAGTACCGCATCGACGGGTTCGGGCAGGCCTTCCGGGCAGCAGCCTTCCCACTTCGGTCGTCTGCACAAAGTGGTGCGGCTAAACCCCTTGAGGGTACGGCAAACGCGGGGAGCAGTGGGCAGACGGCCAGTCTTCCTAGGCCTGTTCCAGGCACCACAAAACAGCCCAAAGGTGTTGGCCCCAATCCCTCCACGGGAAGGCGTACAGCCCCAAGGGCACCTAGCAGTGCCGCTCAGCTAGCACCGAATAGCGGGCGGAAAATTTCTCCCTCCGTTAGGGCGCAGCGTGCCCCCCAGCGGACTAACGGAGGACCAAAAAACCTCCCTAACTTGGGCCACCAACCTCCTAGCCGCGAAGCAGGAACGCGAAGCAGGGAAGCCGCCGAAGGCACTGGCCTCTAAGAGACAGCGTTCTCAGGAAAGCACCTTGAGTGAATCCAAGAGGCACAGACCCTCGGCGACATCCCCGAGAACCGCTGCGGTGAACCCGCCCAGACCGTTCAGTGAGGTGGCCAAAGACCACCTCACCCTCGCGGTACTGGACAAATCACATCCAGACGGCAATATCACTCCAGACAACTGGAAGTCGGTACTAATTGGTCTGTGCGGGGTCTACGGAAAAGTCCTCGAGAAATTTCCGGGCCCTGCACCTATCATCCGCGATGCCGGCTGGTATCAGCGGAGGATCAAGATGGTCTCCTGTGCCGATGAGCGCTCGGTCAAGCTATACAAGGAGGCAATCTCCGCGTTAGGCGAGCTGTGGTCCGGGGCAGACCTGGTAGCGGTGCATAGGAACGAGATTCCTTGCAGGCTACGGGCCTGGGCCTGGATTCCAGCGGCCGAGCCGTCGACGCCGGATGCCATCCTAAAAAACATCCAGAATGGGAACGCAGGGCTACCCACCAGTGAATGGGGGGTAGTAAGGGTTAGTGAGGTCAGGGAGAAGCAGCGCTATGTGACGCTAGTCATTAGCGAAGACTCTCTCCCTGCTCTGGAAGCCTGTGGTGGAGTTATAAGCTACTGCTTCTACTCCATCACCCTGCGGATCCAGAAGAAGGGTGAACCCGCAACGGATGATACTGGGGTCGAAGAACCAGGAAGCACCGTGAGTGAACCTGGTCCTTCCATTAAAGCCAGCGATGGGGGCACTTCATGCGAAAACACCTTGAGTGGAGCGGATGATGCTTCCGTCGCCTCGCAGACCGTTGCAGGCGGTGAAGGTCCCACGGGCAGCACCTTGAGTGAACCCGTTGGGAGGGCGCACTCATTGGTTGGATACGACTCGGCGAACGACCCTGAAAGCGACTCGGCCTCAGCGTCGGGCTTCGTCGGGTCTACCTTCGGCCGATGGGTGCACCAGTCCGAGAGCCAGCTACTCGACTCTGACGCGGAGGACGCGGCACATGACATTACAGTCATAGCCGCCCCCGAACGCGAAGAGGCGGTGGCGATGGACGAGGGCTCGGATACCGACCTGTAAATTCTGATGTTGCGGGTTCTTCAAATCAACCTGCATCACTCCAAGGCAGCTTCGGCTGCCCTTCTCTTGCGCCTCGGCGAAACAGCCGAAGAGCTCATACTTATCCAAGAACCTTGGATCGTCGGTAACAAGGTGTGCGGACTAACCTCTGATGCCTACCAGGTGGTTAAGACCCCAACTACAGGTAGGACCAGAGCTTGCATCCTTGTTAAAAAGACCCTCTCTCACTTTCTGTTATCCAATTTCAGCGACGCAGATACAGCGAGCATCAGCCTCGAAGTTGAAGGCAAGCAAATCTGGCTAACTGCAGCCTACATGGCGCACGAAGCCCCCGAATTTCCATCCAGATGCCTAACAAACGCAGTGATGGAGGCTAATCGACGAAAGCTGCCGATGATTATAGGAGCTGATGCCAATGCACACAATTTAGTATGGGGTTCGACTGACACCAACACCAGAGGTGAGTGCCTTCTTGACTTTATTCTATTACACAATCTGTATATAAGCAATTTTGTAAGCGAACCAACGTTCGTTACCGCAAATAGAAAGGAAGTCCTTGACATTACGCTAATCTCTGGCCCGGTACTGGGCCAAATTGAGAACTGGCATGTCTCAAGGGACAACTCCTTCTCTGATCATAAATACATTTGTTTCCGTCTCCTTGTGAGACCACCTACTCTTGCAGCTTACAGAAATAGGAAGAGAACGGATTGGAACGTTTTCAGGAACGTTCTATCACACTCGCTCTATAAACACGCTTCTCACGGTAGACTCGGCCTACCGCAAAGACCTGATGAAGCGCAGACACATCTGAAAAACGGATCAGCTTCGATCGGTGAGCTCGACTCATCGTCTAAAATTGACGAGGCGGTAGACTCGATCACAGAGTCCTGTAACGCTGCTATTAACGTCTCCTGTCCGGTTACCAGACCGAGGAAAAAGACGAGACCACCTTGGTGGAGCTCCGAAATTTCCCAGCTCAGGAAAAATAGCAGGAGATTGTTTAATGAAGCTAAGCGGACTGGTTCTTGGCACGAATACAAGCAGGCCTTGAAAATTTTCAAAAAAGCAGTCAACAAAGCCCAGAAGAGTTCATGGATGGACTTCTGTACCAGAATTGAAACAAACTCAGAGGCAAATAGACTGCGTAAAGTTCTATCTAAAAGTCCCACCGTTCCGACCTTCATCCAGAAACCGGACGGAGACTGGACATCGTCCAGCGGCGAAATGGTCGAACTCCTAATGGAAAGCACTTCCCAGGCTGTTCCACGGAGCCACCTACAGCCGACAATGGCGGTACAATTTACAACTCTTTAGAGGGGATAATCACCCCCCAAAAAGTCGAATGGGCAATTGGAACCTTCAACCCTTTTAAATCTCCGGGACCCGACAACATCTTTCCCGCCGAACTTCAAATGGCCAGAGACATTCTCTGTCCCATTCTGTCCGAGATCTACACATCATGTCTTAGGCTATGCCACGTTCCGCACAAATGGACCGAGGCCAAGATAGTCTTCATACCAAAAGGAGGACGAGTCTCGCACTCAAAACCAAAGGACTTTCGGCCTATTAGCCTTACGTCCTTTCTTCTTAAGGTATTGGAAAGAATACTAGACGCCCACATTAGGGATAATCTGCGCTCTCTTGACCTCTCGAAGGCTCAACACGCATACTCTAAGGGTAAGTCCGTGGAAACAGCACTCCATGCTATTACCACAAAGATAGAAAAGGGACTTGCCTTCAAGGAGTAAACGCTGGGTATCTTTCTCGACATCGAAGGAGCCTTCAACAACGTACTTCCGCAGGCCGTCATCGAGTCCCTTCGGGGAACGGGACTGGAACCTCCGCTTGTGGAATTCGATAGCCAGCTCCTGGCAAAGAGAACTATCCATGCTAATCTAGGTGAGGCCTCAATAGTGCGATACGCATCTCGAGGCACTCCTCAAGGGGGAGTCCTATCTCCTTTACTGTGGAACCTAACCGTAGACACCTTACTTCTGGAACTGGAAAACACCGGTTGCCAAATCATTGCCTACGCCGACGACATCGCTCTTACGGCCACCGGCAGGCATCTTCAGACCCTAAGTGAACTGCTCCAATCGGCCCTGAACCTCGTGGAGGACTGGGCTATGGTAAGCGGCCTTAGCGTAAATCCTTCTAAAACGGAAATGGTCCTTTTCACAAGAAAGTACAAAGTACCAGCCTTTACACCACCGCCTAAACGGGGTTAGGCTCACGCTCTCCCAAGAGGTCAGGTACCTCGGCGTTATCTTAGATAGCAAACTCAACTGGAACAGGCATGTTGAGGACAGATCCAGGAAAGCTATCACTGCCCTTTATGCATCCAAAGCAGCCGTAGGGAAGAAATGGGGTTTGAATCCCCGTGTGATGCACTGGCTGTACACCGCTGTGGTTAGACCCATCCTCTTCTATGGTGTTGTTGTATGGTGGCCTGCACTAGAACGAAACAGCATCACTGGAAGGCTGGGTAGAGTACAGCGTTCTGCGGCGGTGCTTATTACGGGGTCACTTCCATCCACGCCTACGAAAGCTTTGGAAGTCATGCTCAACCTACTCCCGGTTGACTTGTACGGTAAACTCCAAGCAAGCTATAGTGCAGTAAGATTGAGCGCTGTTCAACGATGGAATGACACCAGATTTGGACACGCAAAGATCTTGGAGACCCCAAAATCTGAAAACCGTGGACTACACCACACCTATAGGCCACGGCCCAAATACCAAGTTCTCCACCAAAATCCCTGCGAGGGACGAATGGGAGGACAGACACATTCTAAACCCGCATTCAGACTCCATATTTACAGACGGCTCGAAGCTCAACGGCAGGGTGGGCAGCGGCGTCTACTCGGAGGATCTTTCGCTATGCTTAAGCATTCGACTACCCAGCCACTGCAGCGTATTCCAGGCGGAACTTACGGCCATAGAGGAGGCTGCACGCTGGCTTTTATCGGAAAACCGCACATCTGTGTCCATATACAGCGACAGCCAGGCAGCGATCAAAGCTCTTCAGGGTAGTAACTCTACCTCGAAAGTAGCTCAAGACTGTAGGCAGTTGCTCAATGAATTGTCTTCGAAATGCTCCACAGCGGTGGTATGGGTTCCAGGCCATAGCGGCATTCCTGGAAACTGTGCTGCCGACGAGCTGGCAAGGGAGGCCACGGAGCACACCGAGGAGAACCACACTGGGAGCATCTCCCCGCCTCTTGCCACGACTAAGCCCTGGCTCCTACGTGAGTTCGAAAAGAAGGCAAACTCTAGATGGGCTAGGGAAACGACATGCGAGGTGTCCAGGTTAACTTGGCCCCGCATTTGCAACAAACGAACAGAGTCCATGCTCAAACTCGACCGACCCTCTCTTGGTCAGTTGATAGGGGTGCTCACGGGACATTGTCTCATGGGTGTACACGCTAGGCGCATGGGGGCCCCTTCAAATGACTTCTGTCGTAGCTGCAGGGACGAGGAGGAAATTGAAAGTGTCGAGCACTTCCTCTGCAGCTGCCCCGCTCTAGCCAGAACCCGGCTGGAGTGCCTAAGCAGGGGCATACTCCTCGGACTAGCGGAGATAGGTTCTGCCGAAATTGGGGACATCCTGCGCTTCATTAAGCGTACAGGGTGGTTCTTCCAATGAACACGTACACTTTAAGGTAGAAGGGACGTTAACCCGCTCAGTGGTATCACAATGGGCCAGCCGGCCTAAGTGTGCCTCTCGGCACTGCAGAGAGGCAGCCACCTAACCTAACCTAACCTATGCACATAAATTAATTTACATCTGGAATTATATGGAGGGAGCGGCAGTTCAAAATTTATATCAAGTAAACAATACTTCATGAATACTTTTTGAACACGCTCAATCCTCTTGCAGTGAACCTCATAAAATGGACACCAGATTATAGAACCATATTCTAGTCTTGATCTTACAAACGCATTATACAATAACTTTTTAGTATATGGGTCTCTAAACTCTGAACTATTTCTTTTAATAAATTATAATAAGGAGTACGCTTTGGGAATTATAAAGTTTAAGTGATCAACAAATGTAAATGATGAATCAAATACGACACCCAGATCACGAATTTTGTTGACCTTGCCCACGGTATATCATAAACATGGTACATTGAGATTAGATTCTTATTTAATTTAGAATACGTAACACTGAAACATTTACTGACATTGAGATCCATCCTATTCCTGCTGCACCAATCATTAAAAGCAGATAATTCAGTTTGAAGTGCGAGAACATCAGACTCATTCTTTATTTTGTAGAAGATTTTTAAGTCATCTGCGTAAATAAGAAGACTGCAATTTGTAAAGCAAGTACTTACATCATTAAAAAACATTATAAAAAAGGGCGGACCAAGGATACTTCCTTGAGGCACACCCGAAGTAGCCACATAAGGCACTGACTTCACATTATCAATAACAACAAAGTTAATTCTATTAGATAAGTATGAACTTATCCATTGTAAGAAAGTGGACCACCATTCCTGTAACTTAGCCAATAACACTCGATGAGATACTCTATCAAAGGCTTTTGATAAGTAAGAATATATGCAGTCAACTTGGCAACCATCGGTAAACGCTGAAATGCAGTAATTGGAAAAAACTGAAAGATTTGTAATTGGTGATCGTCCTGGAACAAATCCATGCTGATATGGGGAGATATACCGCTGAACTATCGACACTAACAAACGCATTATACAATAACTTTTTAGTATATGGGTCTCTAAACTCTGAACTATTTCTTTTAATAAATTATAATAAGGAGTACGCTTTGGGAATTATAAAGTTTAAGTGATCAACAAATGTAAATGATGAATCAAATACGACACCCAGATCACGAATTTTGTTGACCTTGCCCACGGTATATCATAAACATGGTACATTGAGATTAGATTCTTATTTAATTTAGAATACGTAACACTGAAACATTTACTGACATTGAGAGCCATCCTATTCCTGCTGCACCAATCATTAAAAGCAGATAATTCAGTTTGAAGTGCGAGAACATCAGACTCATTCTTTATTTTGTAGAAGATTTTTAAGTCATCTGCGTAAATAAGAAGACTGCAATTTGTAAAGCAAGTACTTACATCATTAAAAAACATTATAAAAAAGGGCGGACCAAGGATACTTCCTTGAGGCACACCCGAAGTAGCCACATAAGGCACTGACTTCACATTATCAATAACAACAAAGTTAATTCTATTAGATAAGTATGAACTTATCCATTGTAAGAAAGTGGACCCCCATTCCTGTAACTTAGCCAATAACACTCGATGAGATACTCTATCAAAGGCTTTTGATAAGTCAGAATATATGCAGTCAACTTGGCAACCATCGGTAAACGCTGAAATGCAGTAATTGGAAAAAACTGAAAGATTTGTAATTGGTGATCGTCCTGGTACAAATCCATGCTGATATGGGGAGATATACCTCTGAACTATCGACACTAACCTTCCCATAACTGCTTTCTCAAACAATTTCGATATAACAGGCAATTTCGAGATTGGGCGATAATTTGAAACATCACTCTTATTGCCACTCTATGGATTGGTTCAATATACGTAATTTTCCAATCATCCAAAAAAATGCCTGACCTTAAGGATAAATTAAATATGTACAACAAAGGTTCCGCAACCGAGACCATACATTGCTTTATAAAAAAAGATAATCGCAGCCTTTATACTCATAATAATATCGTCAATGTCAAGAACTCGAGCGCAATGTTAACCAAAAACTTTTTTCCGGGACTTGTAAGATTTATTCAAGGTCGTATAGGGATAGATACGTTCAAGATTACTTCGGGACCATTTCAGGATTCTTCTTCTTTAAATGGCCATCTAACCGCCTGAGCGATTTTGACCATTCCACATAGCTCGCCAGTCATTTCTTCTTTGCGCCAATTGGAGACCCCACGAGATCGCAGGTCGGTCTCCACTTGGTCCTTCCATCGGAGTGGTGGTCTTCCTCTTCCTCTGCTTGCACCGGCGGGTGCCGATAATTATACCTTCTGGGCTGGAGCGTCTTCGTTCATTCACACGACGTGGCCTAGCCAGCGAACCCGCTGGGTTTTAATGCGCTGTACTATGTCGACGTCTGCGTACAGCTCATACAACTCATCAGTAAATCTTCTTCGGTACTCGCCGTCGCCAACGCGTAGAGGCCCACAAATCTTTAGCAGAACTTATCTCTGTAATACTCCCAATACAGCCTCGTCAGATGTTGTTAGTGTCCACGCCTCTGCACCATATAGCAGGACGGGAGCGATGAGTGACTTGTAGAGTGTGATTTTCGTGCGTCGAGAGAGGACTTTACTTTTCAATTGCCTACTCAGTCCAAAGTAGCATTTATTTGCAAGAGCAATTCTTCGTTGGATTTCTAGGCTGGCATTATTGTTGGAGTTTATGCTGGATCCAAGGTAAACGAAGTCCTTCACTATTTCGAACTTTTGCTGCCAGCAGTGGCGTGGGCGCGAATACGCTGAATCTTTGCCTGATGACAGCATGTACTTCGTTTTGCCTTCGTTCACCACCAAACCGATTTTTTCCGCTTCTTTTCTAGTTTGGAGTAGGCAGAGGTTACGGAGCGGTTGTTAAGGCCGATAATGTCAATGTCGTCAGCATATGCTAACAGTTGCACGCTTTTATAGAATATTGTTCCAGCGCGGTTAAGTTCTGCAGCTTGTATTATTTTCTCCAACATCAAATTAAAGAAATCGCACGATAGGGGGTCACCTTGTCTGAAACCTCGTTTAGTTTCAAACGGCTCGGATAGGTCCTTCCCAATTCTGACTGAGCTGGTGATGTTGCTCAATGTCATTTTGCAAAGCCGTATAAGTTTTGCGGGGAAACAAAATTCAGACATAGCGGCATATAGGCAGCTCTTTTTCGTGCTATAGAAAGCGGCTTTAAAATCAGCAAAGAGGTGGTGTGTGTCGATTCTTTTCTCACGGTTTTCTCCAGGATTTGACGTATTGTAAAAATCTAGCTTTTCTGCCTCTCTTTTTTTTTGCCCGGAAAAGTCGCCTCGCTTCCCTTTTCAGCTCGCGTTAGTGTTCACACACACTCCTTGTTGCACTCGATCTTAGCGTTGTCTTGTAGGCTTCGTTCTTCGTTGCAGCTCGGCACTCTTCATCATCGTACCAGTTGTTTCTTCTCGTTCGCCGGAATCCAATTACTTCTTCGGCTGCGGTACGGAGTGCTCCTGTGATGTGCTCCCACTGCTCATGCATTTCACTGGATTGAATTGTGCTCTCAGAGAGCATGTGTGAGAGTCGGTCTGCAAAATCTTGGCGGTATGTTGCGATTGCAGCTTTTCGACGTCCAGCTTTCCTTGCGTTTTCTGTTGCACCTGTTTTGTCGTACAGAGGCGGGTACGAATCTTAACTGCTACTAGGTAGTGATCGGAGTCGATGTTTGGACCTCTTATTGTGCAAACATCTAAAACGCTAGAAGCATGCCGTCCGTCTATCACAATGTGGTCGATCTGGTTTCGCGTTGTCGATCGGGAGACAGCCATGTAGCCTGATGGATCTTCTTGTGCATAAGCCTGATGCTGGCTATGACCATGTTTCGGGCACCGGCGAAGTCGATCAGCCTGTACCCATTTGGCGAAGCCTTGTCGTGCCGACTGAACTTGCCGACTGTGGGTCCAAATACACCCTCTTTGCCCACCCTGGCGTTAAAGTCACCAAGCACGACTTTGATGTCATGACGGGGGCGCCCTCGTATGTTTGCTCCAGGCGCTCGTAGAATACATCCTTTTCCACGTCGTCTTTCTCTTCCGCCGGAGCGTGGGCGCAGATCAACGAGATGTTAAATAATCGTACTTTTACGCGGATTCTAGCGAGACGCTCATTCACGGGTGTTAACGACAGTACTCGATTACGGAGTCTCTCTCCCACCGCAAATCCAACGCGAAATCTGCGCTTGTCGACATGCCCACTCTAGTAAATGTTACAAGGTGGTTTGTTCATATTACCTTGCCCCGTCCATCGCATCTCCTGTATGGCGGTGATATCAGCCATCCCCATTGAGGGACCGGACATTCCAGGTACATGCCCTTAAATCGTAGTCCTTGTCTCGTTTGCGTGTGTCGTCATCTAAAAAGGGGGTTCTCATATCCGAGGCTTTTCTGGATTTCATTGGTACGTTGTTTTACGAGGTGGGTCCCAAACCCAACGCATAACCCGTTCCACGGGAGCTTGTAATTTAAGTGCACGTTTATATAGTGAGCCGCTTGATCCAAGACAGACGGTGATCAGACGCTGCTTGTAAACCCCTGGTAAGCCTTTAAACCGATTATGTCGGAGTGGCCTTGCCAGGTTGTCGCCTTCTCACGTTCAGCTCACCACCAAACGGGTGTTCGGTGGCTACCCAGAGGATACTTGGACGCAAGCGCCCGGAAGTAGTGAGCTGCTTGGACCGCATGCAAAAGAATCGCTCTGGCCATTCCCAAGTGAATGGCGATCAGAAACTTTCCCCACTTACGTGGACTTCTACACGCGGACCCATCCACCATTTCAGGATTGGTTTCGATTTTTATTTTCAAAACCGGACTACTAGTTATCCTAAACTTTTATATTTATGAAACGACAATTTTATTATTATTATTTATATCAAGGTTTATTTGTAATTGTATAAATTAGATTTTTGCAGAATTATAAAATTCCCTTGTAAAAAGTTTCTGGAATAGCTGATAGTCGTATTGAATGGATTTATGCGGGCCAGCTGATACCAGTTAGAAACGCCTAGGGATCGCACATCGTTCTCTATTTGGTCTTTCCTCATTGTTCCTCAGCTCCCATAGGAGGGTTCCGTTCGCATTACATGGTCAAGTCAACATAGCCGCTGCTTTTTAATTCATTGGCAATGTCAATGCCTTCGTTGAGCTCATACAACTCATCATTAAATCTTGGTCGGTATCACGTAGACGCCCGTAAATCCTTCAAGTGACCTTTCTCTCGAATACTCCAAGGACCGACTCATCTGCGGCTGTCATCGTTCATACTTCAGCTTTATATTGCAGGATGGGTATTATGAGCGACTTGTAGAGTGTGGTTTTTGTTTGCCGAGAGAGGACTTTACTTTTCATTTTCCTAGTCAGTCCGATCTAGCATTTATTGGCAAGGTTAATTCTTTGGAAGAACTTACTGTGCTTTTATTTAAAGCAATGATGTCCAATCCCTACCAAACCGGCCTTACCACACTCACTAATACATGCAAGCGAAAATTAAGTTACTAACACACACAAAGCCTTCTTTCAAACTTTGATTTATCTTTGTGTTCCTTCTTCTTTAAAAGTGTGAGCAAAATGCAACTGCGTCTTTAAAAAATGTTAAAAATATTAAAAAAGGAGTTTAGCAGTGAAATTGCAACTAAAGCGCCTTGATAAGGAAAGTATATAGTTCTTATAATTGTTATTTAACAAGTGAAGTACTGTTTTGAGTATTTATGCACAAAATTTTTATACTTTCAGAGGGACGAGCAAATCAAGAAACCTTTAGGCAAATGGAACAAAATTATACTTTTGCAAATGTTTAGTTAAAGAAATATGTATTTGAAGAGTTTACTGATTATTGTGAACTTGAAAATTGCGCAATTTTGACTTATATTAAACAATAAAAAGCGAATCTAATAATACAAAGAATTGTCTTTTCCTAGTTAGCTATATATAAAGAGTGCGTCATTCATAACCATTAGCGCTGGCTTGCGTTTGCATTATACCTGACTGTTAGCGCTGACCAAACTTTTCATTACTGATAACATTAGTGAAGAGTGCAGATTTATGTGGTTTTAGATGCGCTAGAATGAGATGCCGTATACGTACGTGCGCAAAAAAACAGCAAACACACGGTTAGATTTGGTACACTGCTCTGCAGAAACTAATTGAGAAATATATGTAAAAATAACCCAAGCGAAAGTTAGGCCGAGAGGTTATCTGACTCGTCAAATAACCTGCAGCTGCCTAGTAGGGATGTTATCGGCCTATCCAGCAATTTCACGCCCTGTAAAGATGGTTCCTAAGCGTTGTAGTTATGCGGCTTGTACTATTATTATTTTCTCCAGTATAAAGTTAAAGAAATCGCGCTATAAGTCACCCTGTCTGGAACCTCGTTTAACTTCGAACGGTTTGGAGAGGTCCTTCCCGATTCTGACTGAGCTGGTGGTATTGCTCAACGTCATTTTGCATAGCCGTATAAGTTTTGTCATAAGTGTCAATCTTTTTTCATACGTTTGTTTCTAATATTTGGCGCATAGTGAAAATCTGGTCGATGATAAATTTACCTGCCTCCCTCGCTTCTATCTTCAACTTTCGGAGCGTTCGCTTACTCCTAGCGTTTCATTTGTCCACAGCGTCGCCTTATAGGCAGCGTCCGGCAATCTTCGTCGTACCAATTGTTCTTTTACTAAAATCCTAAAATGTTTCCATATACGAGTATGTACAAAACAACATACATATAACATTAATTATATGTGTGTGCCACGGTTGGGTCACTTTCCACTCGATCAAGAAACGTATGTTAGTGAGCATAAGAAAACTACGTTAGTTTCTCGTAACTTGGGAGTTCGCCACATGTACGCGTCTCTGATTTTCAACGGACGCCCTGTTTAATTTTTTTATTTTATCAAAATCTTATTTCGAGAAAATGTGCTCTGCTGCCTCAAACTGAGCGATAGGTAATACTTTTACAATAGTTTCACGGATGGTTGCATCTAACTAGTATCTCCGGACTAAATCCCTCTACTCATAGACCCGCTAGTTTTTATAAAACTTTTGTGGCCCCTTGCTGTTCACGTCCTATGACGTCCAGTGGCCGTCGTCGATCAAGTATCGCTCCGCCACATATGTCTGACTCTGTCACATCAGTCTCCACGACTAGCACTAACAATGCACATCAGCAAGTAGACCTTCCGAGCGGCCGCTCACGCCCACAGGCGTCAACATCTCACACAGCAGCTCACAGCTACTCCCTACGCAGCACTTCCCAAGTGGATTTCAGCAATGCTGAGCGTCCGCTATCTCCCGCCCCCTCAGTCAGCCCCTCTTCTTCCAGCATTAGCACGAGTATAAGCCACAACCATCAGCTCCTGGTCCCTTATACTACGTGCACTGTTTGTCGGCTAAGATGATATACGCCGTTGGCATCAGTCAAGTGCAATAACTGCCTTGGCCTGTGTCACCTGCTCATATGCTCTGGACTCGCGAACAGGAACCTATGGACTGATACGTACGTTGCGCCATGCTGTCGAGCTACGCAACCTTCAACGTCGTCCGACTCGCCTCTACCTTCCTTTTTGTCTGCTCAACCGAGCCTACTCTTCTAACACCCATTTCCCTCTGGTCCACTCCTGGACCAGGTTTCTAGGACTTCCGTCAGAAGAGGTCGATGACACTACTGGGTAAGGAAACTGACTACCTAGGCAGGGAAAAATAGTGCTACAACAACAACAACAACCGTTGGGACGGCCCTTCCAATGTACATTATACCCATCGCAATTTCGTAAGTCCGATCTTGCTGTAAGTTTTGTCTCCGGTATCTCGGCTACGGTACGTTGTTACTTCATAAATACCGTCGTCTCCGCGATCTTCTTATCTAGTTCCTTTCTATTTCATTGAGGGATTTCGAAGTGTGGCGGCGGAGAGGCTACGGTCACGCTAGTCGTGAAGGACCAGTGCGCTTGCAGGTGTAAGTACCTAGGGTGTTAGAAGAGTAGGCTCTTCAACGTTGGTCGCCTTGACGTGGCGAAGGGGCTTAAGTTTTGAATTGGAACTTCTCCTGGAGTGGGAGGTCTCAATGTGAGACGAACTAAGAGGAAAGCCTCGTATTTGCTGCAGTCGTGGGAGGGGTGAGTACATCTGGGTACGAATCAGTCTCGGCTGAAGGAAATGCGAGGATCGCCGCACCAACACCACCCTAAGCCAAGGTGTTAAGGTATCCGTGCCGAGGGCTGAATGGTCAGCGGGCGGTTATTGTATAGCTGACCGCGAACGGTCCCCTCCGATGCCCGGGAAAGGCCGGAGGTATCAGTGCCTTCTCTACGCATGTCGGCTCTGCGGACGAGTGACCAACCCTTTCCGAGACAGTAGAGACTGGCGGGCCAGCTACGGTGGGTAGCAGGACTCCGCCAAAACATCACCAACCTGCGAAGGCCGCTAGGAAGCGGCCTGACAGTAAGAATGCGCGGTCCAACGCATTCCAAGGGAGAAGACGGTACAAGCTTGCCCTGTCTATCTTGGATAAGATAGAACGGTACAGGGTAAATGGTACGGTTCACCCCAAGGATGCTGAGGCCCGGAAAATTTACCAAGCTGTGGTGGCTGAGTACCGGGCGTACTTAAACACCACATCTCTAACTTCCACCGCTAAAAGGAGTAGGCCTCTGGAAGAGGCCCCTAGCACCTCGAAGAGGAATAGGTCTATGGAAGAGGCCTCGAATTCCTCTAAGAGGAGCAGGGTCACCGGTGAGGAGGCCTCCACCTCAGCCGGAGCGCGGGTGGGGGCAAAATCATTTGCCGATGCGGTAAGGAGCAACCTGGAGGTTGCTCTTGTCGATGCGGCCACCAACAGCGGCAGGTCCGTCCTGGAGAAGTGGGGAGAGATCGAGGCGAGGCTGTCCGAAATGGTAATCCAATTCGTGATGGCCAACCCAGATGGTAGTCTCCCCTCCTTCGACTTGGCGGAAGTTGTCCGCAGTCACAGGGTGGTGAAATGCGAGGACCAGCAGTCAAAGGACTTCCTGGAGAAGTGCCTGCTGGACCTAGGCGATGTTGGGGGCGGCTTAAAGGTAAAGCTGATCCAAGCCTCCGACATACCAAAGCGACCAAGAGCGAGGATATGGATCCCGCGCATGAAAATTGACAGCGGGACGCTGATAAAGTATTTGCAGGCTCACAACCGCGAGGTGCCTATGGATGACTGGGTGGTCATAAAGGCAGAGGCATCTCAGCGGAACTCTATTCCTCACCTTAACCCAAGGAGGACAAACTGGCGAAGGTTCGTCAGAGTAGGGAGCAATAAGTTAGGTAGTCAACCTTTGCAGGAATTACTGTCAGTGGAGGAGCTTGAGGCTAAAAGTAGTAAGCTGGAGAAGGCCATGGGGTCGGCTCTAAGGGTAGCTTGTCCAACTAGTTTTAGCAAAAAAGTATATCCTCCCTGGTGGAATTCAGACCTTTTCGAACTCAGGAGAGAGTCTAGGAGACTATTCAACCTGAGCCGTTCTACTGGCAACTGGCTGCCATACAAGAATAGTCTAAGATGCTATAAAAAAGCGATTCGGAAGGCAAAAGAAGGATCCTGGAAGGACTTTTGCACGTCCATCGAATCCACAAAGGAATCTTCGAGACTTGGGAAAATTCTCTCAAAGGAAAAAGCTTGCCCGTCGTTTTTACGGAAAGACGACGGTTCATGGACATGCAGCTCGGCGGAAACCGTGGATCTTCTTGTAGGAACACATTTTCCAGGCTGTGGGCCTAGTCAAATGGAAGGTAAAGAGTACACTGGTGTACTGCCGTCTCTTTGTCTAATAAATGAGCTTATAACAACCAAAAAGATTGAATGGGCAATCAACAGTTTCTCACCGTACAAATCCGCGTGGCCGGATGGTATATTCCCAGCCATGTTACAAAAAACCAGCTTGCTGGTAATACCCTGGCTGGCGTGTATCTTCAGGGCATGCATTCGGCTAAACTATGTGCCTTTAAACTGGAGGAGGACGAGGGTGGTTTTCATCCCAAAGGTGGGCAAGAGAGGTCATGAAAACCCCAAGGACTTCAGACCTATTAGTCTTTCGCTGTTTGTTTTAAAAACCTTCGAACGGCTTTTGGACATCCATATCAGGAAGAAATTGGATACTTCAGGGCTGTCAACAGCTCAGCATGCATATCTCAAGGGCCGCTCAACGGAGACTGCCCTGCACGAGGTGGTGCACAAGGTAGAAGCGTCCCTTGAGAGCAAACAGTTCACCATGGCCGCATTCCTCGATATAGGGGCGCCTTCAACAATGTAAGGCTGGAAGCGGTAGAGGACGCGCTATCGGTCCTTGGCATCGAGGACCCTATTGTAAACTGGATAGGGATGGCACTGCGGTCAAGAATCATAAGCGCCAAGGTCGGAGCAAGTGAAGTGACGGCACACTTGTCGAGAGGAGCTCCTCAGGGTGGCGTGCTGTCACCACTGCTTTGGCTTTGCGTTATAGACGGTATACTTCGTCAACTCAACAGAAACGGAGTTAAAGTGGTTGCCTACGCGGACGACGTAGTAATACTAGTATCGGGGCTGTGCCCTAGCGTGATTAGCGATATCATGCAGGGAGCACTAAGGAAGCTGAGTGGATGGGCAGAGGCTGCGGGGCTTAATGTCAATCCCTCAAAGACAGAACTAGTGTTATTCACAAATAGGAAAAAAATACCAAGTTTCAATCTACCTTCTCTTTATGGTCAAGAGTTGCAACTTTCTGATAGGGCGAAATACTTAGGCGTTATCTTGACACCTAAGTTGAACTGGAAGCTTAACATAGAAAACAGGGTCAAACGGGCATATGGAGCTATGTACGCCTGTAAACGAAAGGCAGACAGTGGGGCTTGAGCCCAGAAATCACGGCATGGATGTACAAAGCAGTTATTCGACCGATCTTAGCCTACGGGGCAATAGTGTGGTGGAGTGCAGTCGAGGTGGGCTACATTGGGAACATGCTAAGCAAAGTTCAGCGGGCAGCTTGTGGCGCAATCACAGGGGCGATTAGATCATGCCCCACAGAGGCTCTGAACGTGATATGCGATATACCACCGATCGATCTCTTTATCAAGGAAATAGCATCTAATGGTGCACTCAGGCTTCGGGAGTTGGGACAGCGGGCAGCTTGTGGCGCAATCACAGGGGCGATTAGATCATGCCCCACAGAGGCTCTGAACGTGATATGCGATATACCACCGATCGATCTCTTTATCAAGGAAATAGCATCTAATGGTGCACTCAGACTTCGGGAGTTGGGACTCTGGAAAGAGCGTGGATACGGTCACAGCCGTATTCTGTTAAATATAACCGACCCCTATATTAAGAACAAAACGGACTACATCTGTCCCAGGACAGTTTTCGACACAAATTTTGAGGTTATTTTCACATCCAGAAAGGACTGGAAAACAGGGGAACTACCACAAAACTTCGACATATCAATTCTCACGGACGGATCTAAAATGGATTGTGGAGTGGGAGCGGGAGTTTGCGGAATTCTCCCAGACGTATCCTTATCACCAGGAAGCATGCAGGGCATTACTGGATACAAATATAACAGGTAATCGGATAGCTATCTTCTCGGACAGCCAGGCGGCTCTCGGATCAGAGACGATCACTTCGAGCCTCGTAGGTCAGTGCAGGGAGAGGACCATGAATCTGGCAAGTCGACATGCCGTTTCTCTAATATGGGTGCCGGGTCATCGTAACATACAGGGAAACGAGTGTGCCGATGAGCTGGCACGGCATGGGTCGGCTCTTGACGTCTCAGAAGCGCAGGAGGTCCTTGCACCGCTGGGACTGCTCAAGGGTCGGATCTCTCAGCACTGGCTTGCAGT
Source organism: Sphenella marginata (assembly GCA_951509765.1). Lineage (NCBI taxonomy): Eukaryota > Metazoa > Arthropoda > Insecta > Diptera > Tephritidae > Sphenella > Sphenella marginata. The sequence goes on along the minus strand of OX608079.1, from coordinate 37,941,334 downwards.
CCTGCAGAGTTTCAAGGAATTTATGGCCGTCGTATAATGAAGCACGAACTTCGACCCTTCTAAGGAACAACAGAAGGGACCTTTTCAGATTAGTCTCAGCCCTCACTGGACATTGGACTATCGGGGCGCACGCGGCAAGGATGGGCATGGAGCACAATACTACGTGCCGCAGTTGCAACCTTCCGGGGATGGAAGAGACGGTGGAGCACCTACTGTGCGGCTGTCCTGCGCACTGCAGGAGCAGGACAAAATTTCTGGGTAAACCTTTGTTCGGGAGTCTTTCTGAGCTCAACGATGTTAAGCTTGGGGAACTTCTAAAATGTCTGGACTCAACGGGATGGATATAGTTAGGATAGAGGGGTGAGAGTCCCACCACGCAAGTTTTCTGTCGTAATCTTCATTGGTTAGTTCACGAGCTGTGGTATCAAAACGGCGCGCTAGCGCTAATTGGAGTCACTGGGACTCGCCACTCCAACCAACCAACCAACCAACCAGGCTCGGTTGAGCAGTGAAACAAATAGTTTGTATCGTGTGGGACACGCCGCATGCCGGACAGACATTCGGCAAGTCAGGGTTCAGTCTGGATATATAAGAGTTTAACCTATTACCAATATGGTCGCCGGGGCTTGCTGACACCCACTGGACGAGGCTTCAGGTCTGCCAGAACACCGCCCTTCGAACCGCCACTGGGTGTCTTCTTATGTCTCCTGAGCATCATCTCCACAAAGAAGCAAAAATGCTCGACGTTAAAGAGCATAGTGAGATGTTGACCAGGCAAGAAGCCATCCGGAGCATAAGAAGCCATCTACGCAAACATTTCGATGAGATCCGGCACTTTATACGCCGTTTGATCCTCAGGTGCACCGGCAGGCCTTCACCCTCATCCACAACAATTCGGTAAATTCTTTTGTCAGCTCTCTCCCACCGAACGCCGTCCTTCAGGCAACAACACCACCCGTTGCCGAAGAGGAGCGCGAACTTCCTAGGGAGACAAGGGTGATGCTGTCCCAACTCCGGTCTGGATACTGTAATAGGTTAAACTCTTACTTATCCAGACTGAACCCCGACTTGCCGAATGTTTGTCCGGCCATAATAATAACCACCTTTTTGTCTGCTCAACCGAGCGTACTCTTCTATCACCCATATCCCTCTGGTCCACTCCTGTCGAAGCCGCCAGGTTTCTATGACTTCCGTTAGAAGAGTTTGATGATAGTACTGGGTAAGATACTGTCTACCTAGGTAGAGCTAAGTAGCGCTACAACAACAACAACAACAACATAGGATGCCGCCAATCCTCATCCTCGTTGGCCCTTAATGCCAAACCATGCAGCCAGGCGCGTAGCCAGAAAAAAATTTCGGGGGGGGTTTTGGCCAAAGTGTCAGTAAATAAGAACTACCTGTAAATACCCACATACATATTTATATTTTTACATATTACATATTTATACTTATATTTATTTGAAATTTTCCTCTTTCAACGCGGCTAAAAACTTTACACAATTTTTAAAACTTTTTGGTAGTAAATTCCAAACCTTTCAATTACCGACACATAATTCTAAATTTCTGGCGATTTTTATTTAAAACTTAACTGGGATAAACAAAAATACAACAAAAGTCGTATACACAGCGAATATGTGCACTTTTCGCACAAAATTCATGAGTGCGCCGAAGCTCAGTAGGTAGAGCATTGCGCACTGATTTGGCGCACGTCGGTTCGAGTCCAAACATTTAAAAAAAAAAAATTGTTAACATTTTCGGTTTAAAATTTAAATAATTTTTATTAGGCGCATTTCTATGACAACCGGCGTAACCGAATTTTTTTTACAATGTCCAGTAAAATTACCTTCTTTAGACTAATTTCATTATTTTTGAATGATAGTATGTGTAAATACACAATAAAAATACTTCAACTCAAAGTTAAGAACTTTGTGGAAAATTCAAGAAAACTCGAAAAAATTTCATCAAAATTTCTAACTTTCAGGTAAAATTTGATTATTTTCGAGTTTGCAGTTTTGTAGCCCGTTCAATTGTCAAGAGCCGACCAAGAGCATTTTCTTCAATATAAAAATATTACGCTTATAAATTTGTATGGAAGATAATGCACTTGGCTAGAAAAAAAATTGCCCAAAATCGAGTAATTCTTCTAGCGGCCTTAGATTGGTATCTTTGCTCACATACTCGAAAAAACTCTAAACATTTTTACTAAAAATTTAGTAATTTTGATGAAAATTTTTCGAGTTTTCTTGAATTTTCATGACTTTCCACAAAGTTCTTAACTTTGAGTTGCAGTATTTTTATTGTGTTTTTACACATTCTTTCATACAAAAATAATTAAATTAGTCAAAGGAAGTTAATCTTACAGGAAATTCCAAACAACACTTTGAACGCAGACATACTGGTCTAGGTGTATATATAGCCCCAAAAAGTTTTAAATCTAGGCTAAAACTTTTAGCAGTGTCCAAAACAATATTGTTTGTGTAAAAATCTCAATAACAAAAACCAAGAGCACATGGTTGGCAAACTGTGACACCAAAGCAGACTTGAAAAAAATCCATCATGATACCAAATCTAAAACGTCAAATGGTGTTGTTGGTACATGAATTGGTAAAAAGTTGATTGAACAGGGCGTTTAGAAGGCAAAAAACCCAGCGTATTGTTAGCTTAATAGTTAGCAATGCGTGCCAAAATTTCTCTGATGAGTGAAGTTAGCAACTTTCGAAATGGATCTATAAGAAAAGCTATGGCGGTTGTCTCTAAATTTTTCCTGTTCAACTCAACAAAAACTTTTAATAATTAATAAAAAATTATTAAGAAACCCAAAAACAACAATAATTTTTCGCTGCAGAAAAAATTATTAATAGGTCTATAGCTCGTACCGAACCAGGATACTTCAAATATAAAGACCAAAAACACAAGCTTGTTGTTTGTGTAAAAATCTCAATATTTATTTTTATTGTTTGTTTTGAAATTTTGTTTAGAATTTCTTCAGGAGTTACTTCAAAAGTAGAGTGGATATTGAATAGAGCCGAAACGCTTAAGAACAATTTCTTGTGTCAGAACTTCTTCTACTTTTCTACTGCTAATTTCTGGCAAATTTTTCAATAATAAAATAACATTGAAATTCATATAAATTGGATTTATTCAACATGCAGAACGGAAAGTCAAAATAAAAATAATTGAAAATATTTCTTGAGCATTTTCTTTTCAACAGCATACCTACCGGGCTTTTACTTTTAAACTTTTATCCCCTGACAAGTATAAGTACAATTTAATTGCTACTTTCTCTGATAATTCAATACGACTGCGTTGTGTACTGCTTGGTAATTTTTAGTAAGTTTTTTTAACTTCTTGGTCATTTTTTTGGTTAAACTTATGGCAACCGTGACTACCATAACGAGAGACACTCATTTTTACGATTTTCGTCCGCTGTATTCATAACTCGAAAAGCAGTTAATTTAAATTTCAACAGACTTGAGTTCGCATGACTCTTGCTGTTGTTAACATGCTATGTAGTTGAGGTGCTAAGTTGATCTTATGCAGAGCAAGTCTGATAATTTTTCTTCAGTTTCTTAATGCGCCAAATGAGTGAACCGTTGCAGGAATTTAGTTGTGACCTCTCAGACTTGCTCTGATAATTGATTAGCGACTACCAATATCTTCTCTCAGTGTGAAATATTATTTAATTTTATTCTTTCGTGTTTTTATTTTGCAATTAATGCTAATTTCTTAACAGGGAGTTTAAAAGTGAATAGAGTAATTATTCTACAGAAGTATATTTTTTAATTTTCGGAAATTTCGGGGGGGGTTTGAACCCCCGAAACCCCCCCCTGAATACGCGCCTGCATGCAGCAATCAGGAACTCAGGAACACCGCAAGCAGGAACACCATGCTTACAAAATTGTTTTCAAAAAACAAATTTTGTTTTTAATCGAGATGATTTAAGCGATTTGTATATCATTACCCTTTCGCAGAAAACACGCAGCAAACTTCTGTACTTTTAATTTATCGACATGACTTGGAAAAATTTGGCGATCGCGGAAAAAAACATGTTACCGAGAGTATACCTTTACTTAAGACTTTATCCAGGAGAATACTCGATATGCCTAAAAGATCGCCGCTTTTCTAGGCACGGAAAAACAAGTCAAAAAGGTGGCGTGATACCCTTTTTTAGTTGTTTTATAGGACATTATCTGACGGTAATTTATATTTAACCCTTGCATTCCGTGGTACCACCCAATTTTACCATGTATGTATGTATTTCAATTGATACATGGAATTCCCTTTTGTGGCGAGAACTGTAGCTTTAACAAAAACTGGTGCTATACTAAATGGTTTTATTCCGCTACGGAGATTGTAGCGTTTAGCTGACTTCTCAAAAGCGTTTTGTATGTTCTTCGCCAACTCAGTACGCACGAGTCGAAGCTTATCTATGCGGTCTATTACATTGTAAGTTTTGCAAACTCGAGACCAGTGAACAATAATAATTGGTTTTAATTATTATATACGATTTTGCGGAAAAATTGATATTTGGAGAAAAATTACAAAGCTAATCACAGCGATGAATAGGATTACATGTTTCAAAGTGTCTCCACTTATCATCAGATCCCTTTTCGGACACTGGGATATGTTAGAAATCTAACAACTTAGCTATAATGCAATGTGACGTCACGATGCATTGATCTCCACTTCAATTTTTCCTTTTATTTTGTTGTTTTAGTCTTGCCAACAGTATACACACATTGCCTAGACTACCAGTCTATATCTATATGTATCAATGCGAGTGTTGGGCTTGTTTGTTTGTACATTGTTACTGTACGTAACCCGTGATATGGTTTTAGTATATTTTGTTTTTGGTTTTTACTGTCTTTCTATTTACATATATTTGTAAGTTTTGCAAGCTCGAGACCAGTGAACAATAATAATTGGTTTTAATTATTATATCCGATATTGTGGAAAAATTGATATGTGGAGAAAAATTACAAAGCTAATCACAGCGATGGATAGGATTACATTTTGTTAGTTAAAATTTGAATAACAGCACACAGGCTGAGCAAAAATATTAAACATCGGTAAAACATCGATGTAGTTTTTCAAAACATCGATTCTTGAAGCATCGATGGTCTCAGCGTCATTTACAACCCTAATTAATAAATGACAAGGAAGTAATTGTTCCATTCATTCCTTCGCTGAGGGTAGATACCTTGCCGTGGTGCGAGGGCTTAGTCGCTGAAACAGGATGCGGTTATCCTCGGGACACTGCCCCGCAAGGAGCTCTGTCACGGGGCTAGCTGCACTTCCTCTGGATAGCGATGACTAAGATCTACCCCCTCACAATCCAGGGTGTTATGCGATACCGTGCCCATTGGACGTTTGCAGCCGGGAGGTAAATCGTGGCTGTATTTCTACGGAGCCTCTCTGACACCGGACCACCTCAGAGAGTAACTTTGGTCTTACCGCGGTATGGGGCACTGCCGCGGCGGACGATACCCTTCCCCTTTACTATACCTTGACCACAAGTTGGCCCTGTCTAACGAGTGGTCGTACGAACAAGATGAAACGAAAGCCAAACAAAACAACAACGACGCTGCACCTGCTGATACCGAACGTCCATCACGGACAGCTACGGCAACCGCTCTCCCCACAGCTGTGGCAGGCGTCTCACGACCCGGCCACAATGGGCCAAAGGAGAAGGTAGCCGGCTTCAATTTCAATTTCACCGGGGGAGCGACCGCGATGGCAACTACGGGTCTGCTCCCTCTGGATACTTCGAGGGCAACCTCACAACTGACTGGCAAAAGCGACCTGGAGGGGGTCAGCACCAGTGCGGTAGCGAACGCAGTTACGCTGGCAACGGCGAACGGCGCCGCACCCACTGATGCTGAACGCCCTTCAGGAAGCGGCACGGCAGTCGTTTTCCCCACAGCTCTGGCAGGGGTCTCACAACCTAGCCACAAAGAGCCAAAGGAGAAGGAGTCCGCAACCAAGCCACCAACCGGGGGAATGACCGCGAGGGCAACTACGGGTCAGCTCCCCTTAAATATCCCACCCAATCGCCACACGCATCGGGAGAAAAGGAAGGCCTCTAAGGTACTAAAGAAATACGTGGGGGTTCCGCTGGATACGCTGTCCCAAAATGCCAGGAACGCGGTGACGAGGGCGCGAGCCCTGCTACCGGAGTTCCAAAGCACTGCGGTGGCAACTGGGGAAAGCGCAACCCCCTTCAAACACCAGAGGTCGGACGGGGACATAAAACCTCCCTCCAAAAGGCACCAGAATCACCCTGGGGTGGGCAAACCTAGCTTTGCCTAGGTGGCAAAGGACCGAATCCTTATAGGGATCCTGGACCGGGGAAACGACCGTGGGGCCATCCCGAAAGATCAGTGGCCGTATGTCCGGAACGCCATCGGCGACGCCGTTCTCGACGTGTTGATGGAGGCTCCGGGCAGTCCGCCGCGTGGTGCTGATGCGGGCTGGTACCAGGGTCTGTTGCGCTGTACAAGGCAGCAGCGGCAAGGCCAGGTTCGGTCTACCCTGGGGCGAAAATAGAGGTCGTCGACTGGAAGGATATTCCAGCTCGGCCAAGGGCGAGGGCCTGGGTTCCAGCAATCCCTGCAGAGCCGGATAGAATCCTGGCTATGCTCCGAATCATGAATCCAACTTTCCCCGCCCAGGACTGGAAGATCATCCAAGTCGGCGACGCTGAAGGTCACAGGAGGGAGGTCGTTCTGTCCCTAAATAAGGAGGCTCTCGAACCTTTGAGGAGAGCAAATGGACGTGTGCATTACGGCATTGGCGAAGTCGTAATCCACGTTTACCGTGACGACGCGCAGCGCGCATCCTTTCCGGGTGCTCCGGTGGATATGGACATCGAAACACCCGAAGAGGAAGCGGAGCTTTCTGACGCTGGCAGTATGGTGTCCGCCACGTCAAACTGCGCAGGCGCTCTGCACAGTTTATCGATGGAGGATGCCCTGCTGGACAGCGACGGGGAAGACCTCGACGTCACGGTGTTGGTAGGGGAGTCTGGGCACACTCATGTTGAGGGTGCTTCAGATAAACCTACATAAATCGAAGGCAGCTTCGGCTGCTTTAATTTTTATTTATTTAGTTGATGTGGTCCTCATTCAAGAGCCGTGGGTCAACAAAGCACGGATTTGCGGACTGGGGACTAAGGAATTCAAGCTCATCAGAGCTGATTGAGAAGGTGAAATTAGAACCTGCATTTTGGTTAGGTCTGAGCTAATAACTTTTCTTTTACCTAACTACAGCAATGGCGACGTCACAGCGGCCAATCTCACAGTTGGCAACGTTAATTTAATTATTGCCTCGGTCTACATGCCTTACGACGCGGAAGATCCTCTGCAGCAGGGACCACTTGCCTGTTGGAACGGACGCAAATGCCCACCACGTCCAGTGGGGAAGTTCCGACATAAACGCTCGAGGTGAGTCTCTTTTTGATTTTCTTTTAACGACTAACCTCGTAGTTTGCAACGTAGGTAATGAACCAACATTTATTACTAAAAATCGAAGAGAGGTCATTGACCTTACTATTTGTAGCGAAAGCGCTTACGAGTTAATTAGGAGCTGGCGGGTTCTTGATGACCACTCTTTCTCTGACCACCGCTATATTGAGGTGGTTTTAAACCTTGCCGTCGAACCGGCCATTATGAGACGGAACCCACGTAGCACAAACTGGGAGCTGCATAATGAGCTGTTTGATAGAGGTCTGCCAGAACTACCCTCTCAATGCCCCTCTTCTGTAGAGGAGCTAGAGGACATGGTTACGACCTTCACAACGGCACTCTCAAACGCCTTAGAAAAGGCCAGCCCAGTACCAAAACCGCGGGGTAAGCATAAGCCTTACTGGTGGTCCCGGGATCTGGACTCATTACGGAAATCCTGCAGGAAACAGTTTAATATAGCCAAAAGTGTCGACGACACAGCAAGACTTAGGTGCGTGCTATCAAAGTCGCAAACGGCTATGAGCTTTTTGTGGCGACATGACGGTACCTGGACCAGCTCAGAAGAGGAGACTCTAGAACTGCTCCTGGATACTCACTTTCCGGGAAACATGCATTGTGCTCCATATGCACCTGCAACCAACCTGGCCGTAAATATACCCATCACCGTGGAGGGAGTTAAATGGGCGGTCAAGAGCTTCAAGCCGTTCAAGTCCTCTGGACCGGACGGGATTATTCCCGCACAGCTAATCAACACTTTGGAGACATCAGCTAACTGGCTGAATCACATTTTCACGGCCTGTTTGTCTCTCAGCCATATTCCGTGCTTATGGAGAAGCGCAACGGTGATCTTTATTCCGAAGGCAGGTAAGGCCTCTCACTACGAGCCGAAAGACTACAGACCGATAAGTCTAACGTCTTTTGCTCTCAAAACCCTAGAGAGGATAATAAATAACTACCTCACTACCACAATTGACAGCAATCATATATCAAGCTGTCAACACGCTTACCTCAAAGGTAAATCTACGGAGACTGCGCTCCACACCCTAGTCTCTAGCATAGAGGCATCCATGGACGAGAAAGACTACTGTCTGGTTGCCTTCCTCGATATCAAAGGAGCCTTCAATAACATCAGCCCAGTCGCTGTTAACACCGCACTAACAGATCTGGGAGTAAACAGGTCCCTGGTGGGACTGATGGACCAACTACTCAAAGGAAGAAAAATTCATACAGAGGCAAATTCCCAAAAACCCTGTGCGATCTGATGCAGGCGGCGTTGCGAGAGATCTCAGTATGGTCCTCTCGCTGCGGGCTTAGCGTCAACTCCGAGAAGGTAGAACTTGTCTTATTCACTAAGCGATACAAAATACCACCGTTAATACTACCAGAACTAAACGGCGTGAGCCTCAATCTGGCCGATAAGGCCAAATTTCTAGGTGTAGTTCTGGACAAAAGGCTGAATTGGAAAGAAAAGGTCATTCAGCAACAAAAGAAAGCGTATATTGCATTATACACGTGCAAGAGGGCCATAGGCAGGAAATGGGGTCTTAGCCCCAAGATATGCAAATGGATTTACACGACTATCATAAAACCCATATTGCTATACGGGGTCGTCGTGTGGTGGCCTGCATTGTGCAAGGCCTCAAACTTGAACCTATTAGAGAACGTTCACAGGTCTAGCATGATCAGCATAGGCGGAGCACTGAGAACTACTCCGAGCGAAGCTCTACAGGTCATTCTAGGCCTCATTCCTCTAGACATAGAGGGTTACCGAGCTGCGGCGACATCAGCCCTGCGTCTACGGGAATCGTCTATCTGAATCACTCGGACCAAAGGACATTCCACCATACTAAATAATTTCAATTTTATTCCCGGAAGTACGGATCGCTGCGTGACTACTACAGTTACGGAGTGCGACTTTACGGTAAACATCCCCAGTAGGGAAGACTGGGTTGAGTCGGACTGGTGCTATGGCGCAGAACACAGTATCTGTGAATATTTGACGACGGGGTTCTCGCTTAGCGGCGGTGGCTTAGAACACCGCGGTCGAATATATTTGCAAATGAAATAAAAAGAAGGAGACGAGAATTCTCGTTATAATGGATAGCCGTTTATTAGCGGGAATTTGGTTGAAAATACAAATTGAGGTTACCTCTGACTTTGGCGGTGTAGAAATCCTGGGGCTGCGCTGATCTGATTCCGCGCTCGATTGCTGAAAGAATAGGCAGTTGTCAAATCGTTGACAACCGTTGAACTTACATGTATGTGTGTGCTGACAAAACACGAATAGTCATGCATGCACCTACAGGTGGGTGGCTTGGTGTGGGTGATTGGAAAGTTTCATTAGGGTGGCACATTTTTAATACTTTAGGCATCGGGCCTAAACATGCCGGCCCCCTTGCGACACGCCGGGATGTCCTTCACGCCGTCTCTTATGCTAGGCTCTTAACACTATTGTGGTGTGCTGGATAGCACTTTGCCCACCTTCCGCCTTCGAGCAACTTCCTGCGGTTGAGGTCTGTCAACACCGATAGTGTGGCCGTGTCGTACCTAGCTGTCAAAAGAGAGGGAAGAGACTTGAAAATAAAAGTGGTATATTTCTTGCCACGGTATTCACGTAGTGCCATAATTGAGAAAAAAAGAAATATTTTTTTTTTTTTATTAAAAATTAAACTTAGACCTAAATTTACACCTAAACTTACATACTAGTAGCACCCGAAAGCACCCACCCAAAAATGGTGCTCTGGGCCACAAACGAGCCAAACGATGGTGGCAGCGTGCTTGGTAGGACGACGTCGGCATAGACATCGCCGCCGAGTACGAGCTGGATTGGCGCAGATATATAAAAATCCGGATCAGCCAGCCGGATATGCTCATAGGGAGCCGCCACTCTGGCGTCGATGGTCAGGGCTGGGCTAATCCGCTGCAGGTTGTCCTTTGAGACGGCGTGCGTGGTGATCGTCGTGTGGTCCCCGTGCTTCCCTCGGACTCGAAGGAAACAACCGCGCTCTCCGCCAGAGTGGGTGGTAGGCAGCCCTAACGAGTCCGCCAGGCCCCGGTCGATAACTGTGCGGGGGGAACATGCATCAATGAGCGCTCGAATGTAGTAAAACCCACCCCCGGCTTCCAGTTTCACGATCGCGGTCGGCGATCCGGGGCCACCCCAGCGAGAGCACGGTTCAGTCCATCTCGGAACCCACTAATGGCTGGCAGCTGGCGCGGCTGAGTGGCCAGTCTACGCTCGTTGACGTACTCGTCTCGGCGATGTTTTGGTTGGTGGCGTAGCTGGCGCGGCTGAGTGGCCAGTCTACGGGCTTCGGCGTCGGTGAGACGTGGATTGCGAGGCTGGCGCGGCTGAGGGGCCAGTCTTCGCTTGCGGCTGTTGTTGTGAGCGCGGCGGGACGGAGGGCTGTTGTCGCGTTGCTGCTGTTTGGCGCGCTCGTGCGCTAGAAGGGGTCGGAACCGCAGTGGTTCCGATACCGGCTCTGGGATGTCGCCGTACTCCAGGGTCATCCCCGCCTCAAAAGCCTGGATGGACAGCACTTCTTCTCGGCTCTCTTCTTCTCTCCTCCTCTCTGTGTCCCATGCAGCCCTCTCCGCCTCCTCCTCTGCTACTTGTTGGCTCCAGCGTCTGTACTCCATCGGCTGGGGCGGCTGGTCGTCCGTTGGGAGGTGAATCGTAGTGTGGTGGTTGCCGCCACATCGTCGGCACCTGGCGTCGCTTGTGCACTCCCTGGTCTTATGCACCATTGATAGGCAATTACCACAGTATCCCGCCCGGATAACCTCCTGAAGCCGTTTTAGAGGTGTCATCCCGTGATACCAGTCACATGCCCGGAGGGGGTGGCTTTCATCACAAAGGGGGCATGGTTTCGGGTACCGGGCGGCCATACGTGCGGCGCGTTGACGAAGGGAAGCATGGCGAGTCATGCTGCGGAAGACCAAGAAATAAGAAGGAAAAAATAGGTTGGAGTTATGCATACAGTTGCCCATATACATACGTGGAATTGGCGGCGAGTAGCCGATATAATGACGGAATTGGTCATTAATTAACTTAGGCGCTTTACTCTGGGACTAATGTCTCAGAAATTCCCCCCTCCTTAACGCTTTCCCGGTTTCATAATCCGTTTGCTGCACTACTGTCGCAGCGACTTGGCGCTGCATAGCTGTTTGTCACGTTACCGAAATAAACATATCTGAAGCGCCCTATGCTTTTCTTTCCCTTTGTTGCATTGATTCCGCTAGTGCTGCGCACAAGCAAGCCTTGTCGAACTTTCGGTACTCGATTTTGGTACCGATCCCGGTAGAGAGTGCTGGTGAGGCGGTTTTCTTTTTGTTGTTTTGTGGGTACAAATCAGTCCTGCCCCCCGAAAACCAACCCAAAAAATAATAAAAAAAATAAAAAAAAAATTTCGCAAATTTTTTCCTTTTTTTTCGAAATTCATTGTTTATTTTTTGGAGAAATTGCCCAACTTTGTGAAAGGAATCTTATTTCTACCCCATATTTAGCGCTTCGGTATGCGGTACCGACCTTTGGTATCTCAAGTTTTGGTATCCGTTGGTGATGCCACTATTGCATCACTACCATACTGCAAAAATAATGAATCATGTGGTTTTTTACAACTTTGCCAACAGGTTTGCAAATGAATGAAACGGAATAGTGGGAGCACAAAAACAATTCCTTTGTTCATTTTTCTTTACAAGTGTAGAGAAAAATCGAACTTTTCATTCATTTCCGGTAACACATGGCAGCAGCACACATCAATCGTAAGTAAGTAATATTTTCTTTTATTGTACAACCATATGCTGTAATTTTCCCTTTTCAGATACAAATAGTACCATCATCAAATTAGCTGGCATGGTCGCCTCGAAGGTATTTTATCATTTGAGGATGCACTAACGTACGCTCTATGCGCGGGCGACTTATTCGACGTTAATGCACGTAACGAATACGCTGAAACCATAATTGCTAAATGCATCGATTTTTATATAGCCCAACGTATTGGTTTCATTGAGAATCCAAAGGATGCTATAGTAGTTGATACACGCCTTGAAGCAATTGTCAATCGTATGATTCAATGTTGTTTGGATGATGGTCAGTACCGGCAGGCATTAGGCATTGCATTGGAAACGCGGCGTATGGATATATTCGAACAATCGATCATGAAGTCTGATGATGTTGGTGGCATGTTGGCTTATGCTTACAATGTGACTATGTTGCGTTGTCTAGTGGGCTTGTACCGTGATTTGGGAGTTCCAGATTATGTAAATATGTGTCAATGTTTGATATTCTTGGAGGACCCACTTGCAGTTGCTGAAGTACTTGACAAATTACCACGTTCCTAGGTCATCTACTTTCAAACCCCAGGGTCCAGCAACCGCCGGTACCGATGATGCAACGAAATCCACTGACGATCAATTTTTACGCGACAACTTAGATTGGCTTGCCCGTGCTACGAATTGGGCCAAGTTAACAGCCACTGCATCTCTTGGTGTCATTCACCGTGGTCACGAAGAAGATTCACTAGGTCTCATGCAAAGCTACTTGCCTAAAGAGACTGGTCCTAGTTCCGGTTACTCTGAGGGTGGTGGTCTATATGCATTGGGCCTGATACACGCAAATCATGGCGCTAACCTAATCGACTATTTATTGCAACAATTAAAGGATGCACAAAATGAAAATGTACGCCATGGTGGCTGCTTAGGTTTAGGGTTAGCGGCAATGGGAACGCATCGTCAAGATTTGTATGAACAATTAAAATTCAATTTGTATCAAGACGATGCAGTTACTGGTGAAGCAGCTGGAGTTGCTATGGGCATGGTAATGCTGGGTTCAAAGAATGCACAGGCAATTGAGGATATGGTATCTTACGCACAGGAGACAGAGCATGAAAAGATTTTGCGCGGTTTGGCCGTGGGTATTTCATTGACAATGTTTGCATTGACACAAATTATCGAACTTTTAAATCACACAATCAAAAATAAGCTCTCTTAGCTATACTAGAAACTCAACCGAAATTCTGTTAACAAGTAAAAAAATCGATAAAACAACGTGTTCAAAAATACTATAGAATATTAGAATAATAAAAAGTAGTACAACAAAAATGTGGACGCCAGAGTCTGAACTTCATTCCATTGCAATGATAAAAATGGAGTGAAAATTCTAATGTGTTAATTAAATATTGTATACTTTATAAAAGCCGAATGAAATTTAAGTGCAAAAATTGTTTTAGTTAGCCAAGAGATCGATTTGAAAGTTCTCGCCAAGAGTTCACCTCCTCATATCTACCACTGCTTAGCTTACGTTAGGTGATATTATAGAGTTCTCTTTGCGTACAACCAATCATTTCACTGTGTGCCAAAGCCATAAATGGACACTGCAATCACTGTGGTCATGCTTGGAGACGCGTGGCGTAAATACCAAACGAATTTGTGCAACACTACCTAGTTTGGTGATAAAGACAATGGTTAGCGGTGAATCCGGTTTGAATCGCATGTATCGGCAGAATGCCAATTTTCGTTGTACTTGTTTCGAATTGTTTGGTTTTGATGTGTTATTGGATTAAAGTTAATTATATGGATGGAGGATCGCCTGGTGGGCGCATAGCAATGGTCAGGTGAGCATTATATTAGCGCTGCCCGAAATCTTGTATCGTTTCGGTAGCAGCGCAATTTACTTTGAAAAAGTAGGTATGTCTCAAATGCTGTGGCATTTTGCTTTATGTTGTTAGAAAAAACCAACTCCGACCTCAAACAGATTGGTTTACGACTTTAATCCCCTTTTGTTTTGAATTGAACGATACTAATTTTCCTTATTTTCAGGTATAATTAAATTGGCTGAAGTGCGGTATGGCGGGATAGGTGTCCTCCAGGGCGAGTGACACTGGTAATTTTTTATAAACATGTATATGTATTAATATTGTGGGGTATGCATACGAGGGTGGGTCCATCTGCTGCCAACTTGTCGCGGCAGATGGATTAATTTTCAGGGGCGGAAAGGTTCGCCTCTCTGCGTTAGGTTTTTCGGTGGCCTCGTTCGCGAGTGCAGTTAGGTTCTCTTTTGCAGAATGGCTCGCCCTTCTGCGTTAGGCTTTATGTTGCCCTCGTTATGGGCGACGAGCGCGTGGGGAAATTTTGGGTGAGGGATTTGAAAGGCATGGTTTAACGGATTGGAGGGAGACCAGAGGATTAGGAGGAGGCATCGGGCCTCTCACAATCCATTCCATCTGATCTGACCCTTCTCGGTCATGAGGTCGACGACACGTACTCGGTTATCTTCGCCGGGGTGTACGTTGGTGACTCGACCGAGCCTCCATTCGTTTGGAGATAAGTGGTCTTCTTTGATGACAACGAGATCCCCTACCTTAATGTTCTGTTTTGACTGCTTCCACTTCACTCGTTTTTGAAGTTCGGTCAAGTATTCAACTTTCCATCGTTTACAGAAGGTATGATGAAGGGCCTTGAGCTTTTGCCATCTGTTAATCATGGATGCAGAGCTTTCATTTACGTTTGGTTCTGGTGGAGCCATAAGATGACTTCCAGTGAGGAAGTGCCCAGAGGTCAGTGGCTCTAAGTCTGAGGGGTCACTGGACGCGGGACTTAATGGACGCGAATTGAGGCATGCTTCAATTCTACATAGTAACGTTGGGTTTGCGCCCGTTTCTTGTAAATAGTGCAAATCTTACAATTGTAGATGATAGCCCTAATCATGTTTTTGACATTCGGAATCCAATATTGGCTGCGGATGAGACGGAGCATTAGTTGGTTTTCCCCATGGAGAGAGATTTTGTGTATCATTTGTACAACTAGCCGCGTTAACCTACAATTATATGGGAGGATGATTGGATGACGCTCGTTGTAAGCGAGGTCTTCCGACGCCCCAAGACGACCCCCGGTCCTGATAATATCGTCCTTATCAAGGAACGGGTTAAGTGGCAATATCTCATATCTCGCTTTTCCTATCGATAACTGTTCCCTCTTCAAATTCACATACTCCTCAAAATAATGTTGCTTCTGATACAGTTTGATCAAGACTTGAGTCGTCCTCTTGATCTCATCGGATGAGATTGAGCACGACTTTTCTTGAAAGGAAGCTTTTGTTGTGGGATATGTTCTTCGAAAGAATCTCATAATGTATGATAGTACCCTCAAAGCCCTAGGTAAATCCGAAAACCGATCTAGAGTCTCGATTTCTTTTCGCTTCGATATTGCGTAGGTTTGCGCTCTCTTTTCCTCCACGGATGTGTGAAACTCGGTTTCTTGTGCTGGCCACCCTGACTTGTCTTCTTGTAACCAAGAAGGTCCCTGCCACCACAACGAATTGTTGACCAAATCCGTTGCCGGTATTCCTCTGCTTCCTAAATCTGCGGGATTCGATTCCGAGTTGACATGATACCAGTCCTTACTTCCGACCAAGTCGATGATCTTGGTTATCCTATGTGCGACGAATGTTGACCAGGAACACGGTGGTTTCCGTATCCATGCTAAAACGATGGTGAAATCCGTCCACAAATGTTGTTTTGCCTGTCCTAGTTTTATGTTTTGAAAAATAGACTCCAGTATCTCCGCCAAGAGTACAGCTCCGCAGAGTTCCAAGCGCGGCAGTGAAATCGTTTTCACCGGCGCTACTCTAGTCTTGGCTAGAAGAAGATTGACGAAGATCTGGTCATCCCTTTTGACGCGCATGTAGACGGCTGCAGCGTAGGCCTTTTCCGACGCGTCACAAAATCCATGGATTTCGACCTCCTCTTCTGGTGAAAAATTTACCCATCGGGGTACCCTGATTTTGTCGATTTCGTTGTAGTCCCTTTTAAAGTTCCCCCATCGCTCCAATGTGGTGGGCGAGACTGGTTCATCCCAATCGGTGCCCTCCAGCCAGATATTCTGCATCAGTATTTTGGCCACAATGACCATTGGTGCAAGCCATCCTAAAGGGTCGAAGAGCTTGGCGATGGCGAATAATATTGCTCGTTTCGTGAGCTGTTCACGATCGTCCAGTGGTCCTGCTTTAAAATAGAAAAGGTCGGAATGAGCATTCCATCTAATGCCCAAAGCCTTAACGGTGCTGGTGTCTTCGAACGCCAGGAAGTCCTCGTGAAGCCGATCCGCTTTTGGGATTTCGTGGAGAATCTCCTCGGAGTTCGATGTCCATTTCCGTAGTGGGAAGCCAGCGGAGTGTAAGACCTGTTGAATTTCATCTCTCGCATGAATGGCCGATGCGAGTGTATGCCCTCCCGCTAATACATCATCCACGTACATCCCCTCCCTTAGTATATTCGATGCTGTTAGGAATGATGTTTCTACGTCATCATCTAGGTGCAAAAGGGTTCGAATTGCAAGATACGGTGCGCAATTAACCCCGAACGTGACTGTCTTTAACTCATAAAGTCCGATTGGTTCTTGTGGCGATGTACGGTAGATAATTCGTTGAAATTTGGAATGATTTTCGTTCATCCAAACATACCTATATAATCTCCAACGCAGTATTAGGACTGGGAGATCCGCCTGAAGCACCGGCCCTGGCAGGAGAATGTCGTTGAGGCTTGTGCCGTTTGCCGTTGGGCTTGAGGCATTAAAAACGACCCGCACCTTTGTGGTGGTAGACTCCGCCTATACTACGGCGTGATGGGGCAAGAAATAGTTATCACACGACTCAGCTGATATCATGGCAGTAATTTTCTCCATATGGCCTAATGTCTCGTATTCAGACAGGACCCTCTTATACTCTTTCCCTAATTCTGGGTCCTTTTCTAACCGTGTCTCATTCCTAAAGAACTGTGAGCACACCCTCTTAAGAGACCCTCCTAACTTCAGTTGGTCAGGGTACTCCTTATATAGTTTTTCGCAGTATTTATCGTCTGCTTTTGGACTCTTTTGTTTAGGCAGATTTTCCAGCTCCCAGAACTTTGTGAAATCTTTGTCCAAAGCGACTTCGCTGTAAAAGGACACGATATTTGTTGTTGGGTTCGGTGGCTCTACGTGGCCGGTGAGTATCCAACCGAATACTGTGTCTTGCGCCAGAAGCGTATTCAGGCCATTCTTCTTCAGTCCACCTAGTATAATTTGCGGGTATACATCTCCGCCGAGTATGATGTCAACTTCCTCGTTGACGTAAAATCGATTATCTGCCAAGAGTAAGTCTGAAAAGGCCTGCATAGTCATAGCGTCGACATGGCAGGATGGCAGCTTTCCAGTTAGTTTGGTCAGAATTAACACGGATGTGGTTAGGCTGAAGTCAAGGTCCACTGTTGAACGCAGTTCGATGTTGGATGCCTCCTTGACTTGGGCTGACACGGCATTCGTTATACCCGATACGCGGGCATTCATTTTCTTTGCCGGTAAGTGGATTCTGCGCTTTAGACGTTCTGTCATAAAGGAACATTCTGACCCAGAATTCTATCAGTGCTCGTGCTGGGAAGTCTTCACCATTATGCCGAATGGTTACTCTCGCTGTCCCTAGCAGCACACCTGCGCTTGAATTTACATGGCAGGATTTTACGTTTCGATCGTTCTCCTCACGTTTCCCTTGTGATCGCGTAGAAGTGGAAGCACCATTATCCATATTATACTGGGTGGTGTTATTTGTTTCCTGGTTCTGACGTGTTTCTATATGTAGGAGCGTGTTGTGTCGAGAGTGGCACTTGCTGCAGTCATATGCGCTTGGGCACTTCGTCACGGTATGTCCTGGGGACAGGCAATTCAAACACCCCTGGTTGCTTTTTATAAAATTAACTCGCTCTTCCGGAGTTAATCTCAAAAAACGGGTGCATGCTCGTAATTTATGGCGAGTTGATTTGCATTTAGTACACATTAATTTTGTGACCTTTGCTTGGTACGTCCCAAGTTTTTTTGCAGTTCGTTCGCTTTTTTCGCCGTTTGTGGTTTTTGGCCCTGCGGACTTGCAGTTCCCACAAACCCAGACACTGTTTCGAGTGTCTCGAAACGATTCGACAAGAATTTATACATATCCTCCCATTTGGATATTTCCACCTTATGGTCTATGCTTTGTTCCCATAGACCAAGCGTACTCTCTGGCAACTTAGTCGAGCACAGATAAGTGATTATCACATCCCAGTTTGAAGTGTCAATTTTATGACTTTTTAAAGACGCCAAGCAATTATTTATTTGCCGTTGCAGGGTTTTATCGCGCTTCCACACTACCTCTCTACCTTTTCTAAATTGAACAAAATTTGCAATTGCGAGTTTACTAGGATACGTTTGTTTTCGTATCTCTCGCATAAATTTTTCCAGGCTGTGTCAAATCCCTCATTCGTGAGTGGACTTTTTTCCACTATATTTCTCGCCTCCCCTTTCGTCTTGTTGACGAGATGAAATAGTTTCTCAACTGGAGTTAGGCGTCTGTTCAGAATATATATGGCCGTGAACATATCCCTAAAAGTTGGCCATGAAAGGTAATCGCCCTTGAACACTTCAGTATCGCATGGAGGCAAGCGTATACTATGCTCACGTTCAGATGGTTCTACGGGGGTTTTCTCTGACTTCGTGAACGTTTCTTGGCGTGTAGCCATATTTGACATGCAACGTAAATAAATTGCATATGTGCTTTTGTACTTCTTTCTAACGGAAGCCATTTCGTCGGCAGTTGCCTTATCTGAGGACAGTAGCTCCTCATACGCCACTTTCGCTTTTCTCCAGTACGACTTTAAGTCATCTTGTTGCAGACTTAATGTGTGTTTCGTATGCGTATCTATATCGGCTCCGTTATAGTGATATTATCAGCTAATCTCATGAAAGTCTCCATGTTTTCTATCAACTGAGTGATGGATTTAGGCAGGGGCACGAAAGAGGCAGAGAAATGAAGGCTGAATGGGGAAACTGCTCCGGGAAACGTTCACCCCCAAATTAAGATTATGACACAACTTCAATAAAAAAACGTAGAGTTAAATGATTCTTTATGATTACTTTTAATATAACGTACTTTATTTTGCAGACGTGGCCGTATAGTCTGACCCTTGGTTTAACAAATATATATATACTGACAACAACACTGGCTTATTGGTTATGGAAGAATGTGATTTTCGCAAAATTAAATTAAAAGTGCGCGGTGAACACAAACAAGCGAAGAAGTGAGTTATAAGTGAAAGTCAGGAGATTTAAATCTCAAAGTGAACGTCTAGCCCTCGATTGTACTATTTTGTGCGCGTTTTAACCAAAAAAAAAATTATGGAGGTCACAACAATAACAATAACAATCGAAAGGCTCAGTGAGATGTGAGGTTATGTTACCTTGCACAGCTGAAATTTAAACAATTGTGTGACCACTAAGTTATTAGTTTCACTTTCACTTAAACCGGGAACACTTTCTTCGCACTTACGTTTGGGCGAACTCGCGGCACTTTTTTTAAAAAATGAATATGTTTCACACTAACAAATAATTGGCAAGAAATATTACGTTGCTTTGATGTGGTGATCAGCTATATTTTTAAGTGGCGGTGTTGTTGTTGTTTGTACAATTTTTGTGGCAGAGTGCTTTGTTTTAATGCTGCTTGTGTTTGTGGCTGTAGCTTGTGCAACTAGTGGAATGCTTTTTGTCTTCCTCGATTTTTGTGGCCGCTTAGTGGACTGTAGTTGGTTGGTGCTGGTTCTCTACGGTGAGATGGACCATGAATATTTGACGACGGGGTTCTCGCTTAGCGGCGGTGGCTTAGAACACCGCGGTCGAATATATTTGCAAATGATATAAAAAGAAGGAGACGAGAATTCTCGTTATAATGGATGGCCGTTTATTAGCGGGCATTTGGTTGAAAATACAAATTAAGGTTACCTTTGACTTTGGCGGTGTAGAAATCCTGGGGCTGCGCTGATCTGATTCCGTGCTCGATTGCTTAAAGAATGGGCAGTTGTCAAATCGTTGACAACCGTTGAACCGCGAAAACATCCTCCGGTTTTAGGGGAGTTGAACCTACACATGCGCACCCACTTACATGTATGTGTGTGCTGACAAAACACGAATAGTCATGCATGCACCTACGGCTCCAAACTAAACGGGAGAGTCGGCGGAGGGGTCTTCTCAATAGCTTGCGACTTAGAACTCTCCTTCAGACTACCTGATCACTGTAGTGTCTTCCAGGCCGAAGTCTGTGCAATCATGGAGGCCACAGCCCGGATCGAAAGGGACACTAACGGCAAGGAAATATTCATTTTCAGCGATAGCCAAGCCGTCATCAGAGCACTGGGCTCTAAATCGTTCAATTCTGAACTAACGCTAAACTGTCGCCGATCTCTTCAGGAGATGGCCAAGCAGAACTGTGTCAACCTCACGTGGGTACCGGGCCACAGCGATATTGAGGGTAACTGCAGGGCAGACGAGCTTGCTAGGCAGGGTACTACCAAGCAAGTTCTTCCTGATAAAGAACGCTTGGGTATACCCTTTGCAACGTGCAGGCTAATGCTAAACGAATTCACCTATCGACAAGCCAACGAAAGATGGCTTCAAACCCCATGTTGTTTGATATCCAAACAAACCTGGCCAAAAAGGGATCCAAAGAGATCCCGACAGATCTACACCCTAAGAAGGGCTGATATTTCCAAGATAATAGGAGTGCTAACTGGCCATTGTCTTATTGGGAGGCACGCAGAGAGACTGGGTGTGCCTTACCGCCGTTGCTGCAGGAGCTGCAAAGACGACGAAATGGAAGAAACTGTAGAACACCTCATCTGCAACTGCCCCGCACTTAGCGGCGTAAGACGTCGCTGCCTGGGTGCTCCCTTCCTGGACAACATTCGCCAAATTGCGAAGTATGACATCAAGGACGTGATGGCCTTCATCAAGTCTTCCAAGTGGTTCGAAGAGGAGGAGGTATAAAGGTGTCTCTATGTGGTATCACAACGGGCCTAATGTTACTGGCCTAAGTGTGCCTCTTTGGCAGCCACTTCAACCCAACCTAATTGTTCCATATAGGTTGTAGTAATCGGTCAACAACACGGAATTACCATTTGACGTTGTATTCTTGTGTCAAAAGGCACGTGTGAGACAAACGCACTCATAAGTCATATATTTCGTAAGAAGTATGTGTTCTACTGCATCATACCTACGTTAATTCAGCGGTTTGTCAGCTGTAGGAAAATTAAAAAATTCATAAACTTTAAATTGCTCTATCTTAGCGAAAAAAAAGAAGATATTTGAGCAAACTCAACGCCATTCGTAAAATAAAGACTTCTTCTTTGCTATGTGTGCTTTTTAAAAAAAAATCTGTCGTTTATATATAACCTCAAAAATAGGCAAGAACGCTGTTTTTTGCACATTTAGGTTAGGATATCTCAAAATCCTGACGTGAGAGAGCAGTTCTGCGGACACACTTGAAGGTATGGTCTGGTTTATGGTCAAATATCTTGTCGGCCTGTGTTATTGGTGCTTCTATGTGCAACGTAACCTTACCGACCAATTGCATGGCGGTTTTTCTCTTCAACCTTCAACCGCTTCAATGCGTCCAGCTTAATGGTTCAGTTATGCTTGCATAGCAGGAAATAGCATATCAATACACAGCACGTAAAAGAAAATTTTGATTATACTTCGCACAACGCACAGCAGGGGCGGATCCAGGAAAATTTTTCGGGGGGGCGGTCCATATTTGAAATCTCCAATACAACATTCACAAGAAAAGTTGGAAGATAATAATCGGAGGTATGAATAAGAAAAACTCACTCATATACATATGTATACTTACACAGTAAAATTATTATATATTTGCAATGTATTCTTAAATTTTCGAATGACAGACGATATGTACATACATACATATAACGCTACGGACTTTTCTTTCTGGGGGTCAACCTAAGCTCTTCATAAAAATTTAGCTCTATCGAAATTTCGCTATACAAGATATCTAAATTTAAAGCACTATTACTTTTTGATATCACGAATGGAGCAAATTTGGCTCTAGCTAGGGAACTATAGGGTTTACAAAAATAACTATTTTCATTGTCAATGAGGAGCTTCGTGACGAGCAAACGGCAAAAGAAAATGTTTTGATACACATAACCGTTTTCGAGAAAAATCCGGAAAAGTCTATACTTGGCATTTATGTTCTTATAATGTATAGAATTAGATTTGCAATCGCGATATCTCAGAACTGGTGACTCGTAGATAAAAACTGTTTACACCGTTTTTGTAGAGAATTTTCAGGTCTACAACTTTGTCTCAGGTAGTTTTAAGATAAAACTTAACGTTTTCCGGAAAAATTCAAAAAATCTCAAAATTTGGTATTTTCCCATAGACCACGCGTACTCTCTGGCAACTTAGTCGAGCACAGATAAGTGATTATCGCATCCCAGTTTGAAGTGTCAATTTTATGACTTTTTAAAGACGCCAAGCAATTATTTATTTGCCGTTGCAGGGTTTTATCGCGCTTCCACACTCACTCTCTACCTTTTCTAAATTGAACAAAATTTGTAATTGCGAGTTTACTAGGATACGTTTGTTTTCGTATCTCTCGCATAAATTTTTCCAGGCTGTGTCAAATCCCTCATTCGTGAGTGGACTTTTTTCCACTATATTTCTCGCCTCCCCTTTCGTCTTGTTGACGAGATGAAATAGTTTCTCAACTGGAGTTAGGCGTCTGTTCAGAATATATATGGCCGTGAACATATCCCTAAAAGTTGGCCATGAAAGGTAATCGCCCTTGAACACTTCAGTATCGCATGGAGGCAAGCGTATACTATGCTCACGTTCAGATGGTTCTACGGGGGTTTTCTCTGACTTCGTGAACGTTTCTTGGCGTGTAGCCATATTTGACATGCAACGTAAATAAATTGCATATGTGCTTTTGTACTTCTTTCTAACGGAAGCCATTTCGTCGGCAGTTGCCTTATCTGAGGACAGTAGCTCCTCATACGCCACTTTCGCTTTTCTCCAGTACGACTTTAAGTCATCTTGTTGCAGACTTAATGTGTGTTTCGTATGCGTATCTATATCGGCTCCGTTATAGTCGCATTCGAACTCAGTGATATTATCAGCTAATCTCATGAAAGTCTCCATGTTTTCTATCAACTGAGTGATGGATTTAGGCAGGGGCACGAAAGAGGCAGAGAAATGAAGGCTGAATGGGGAAACTGCTCCGGGAAACGTTCACCCCCAAATTAAGATTATGACACAACTTCAATAAAAAAACGTAGAGTTAAATGATTCTTTATGATTACTTTTAATATAACGTACTTTATTTTGCAGACGTGGCCGTATAGTCTGACCCTTTGTTTAACAAATATATATATACTGACAACAACACTGGCTTATTGGTTATGGAAGAATGTGATTTTCGCAAAATTAAATTAAAAGTGCGCGGTGAACACAAACAAGCGAAGAAGTGAGTTATAAGTGAAAGTCAGGAGATTTAAATCTCAAAGTGAACGTCTAGCCCTCGATTGTACTATTTTGTGCGCGTTTTAACCAAAAAAAAAATTATGGAGGTCACAACAATAACAATAACAATCGAAAGGCTCAGTGAGATGTGAGGTTATGTTACCTTGCACAGCTGAAATTTAAACAATTGTGTGACCACTAAGTTATTAGTTTCACTTTCACTTAAACCGGGAACACTTTCTTCGCACTTACGTTTGGGCGAACTCGCGGCACTTTTTTTAAAAAATGAATATGTTTCACACTAACAAATAATTGGCAAGAAATATTACGTTGCTTTGATGTGGTGATCAGCTATATTTTTAAGTGGCGGTGTTGTTGTTGTTTGTACAATTTTTGTGGCAGAGTGCTTTGTTTTAATGCTGCTTGTGTTTGTGGCTGTAGCTTGTGCAACTAGTGGAATGCTTTTTGTCTTCCTCGATTTTTGTGGCCGCTTAGTGGACTGTAGTTGGTTGGTGCTGGTTCTCTACGGTGAGATGGACCATGAATATTTGACGACGGGGTTCTCGCTTAGCGGCGGTGGCTTAGAACACCGCGGTCGAATATATTTGCAAATGATATATGACTTTGGCGGTGTAGAAATCCTGGGGCTGCGCTGATCTGATTCCGTGCTCGATTGCTTAAAGAATGGGCAGTTGTCAAATCGTTGACAACCGTTGAACCGTGAAAACATCCTCCGGTTTTAGGGGAGTTGAACCTACACATGCGCACCCACTTACATGTATGTGTGTGCTGACAAAACACGAATAGTCATGCATGCACCTACGGCTCCAAACTAAACGGGAGAGTCGGCGGAGGGGTCTTCTCAATAGCTTGCGACTTAGAACTCTCCTTCAGACTACCTGATCACTGTAGTGTCTTCCAGGCCGAAGTCTGTGCAATCATGGAGGCCACAGCCCGGATCGAACGGGACACTATCGGCAAGGAAATATTCATTTTCAGCGATAGCCAAGCCGTCATCAGAGCACTGGGCTCTAAATCGTTCAATTCTGAACTAACGCTAAACTGTCGCCGATCTCTTCAGGAGATGGCCAAGCAGAACTGTGTCAACCTCACGTGGGTACCGGGCCACAGCGACATTGAGGGTAACTGCAGGGCAGACGAGCTTGCTAGGCAGGGTACTACCAAGCAAGTTCTTCCTGATAAAGAACGCTTGGGTATACCCTTTGCAACGTGCAGGCTAATGCTAAACGAATTCACCTATCGACAAGCCAACGAAAGATGGCTTCAAACCCCATGTTGTTTGATATCCAAACAAACCTGGCCAAAAAGGGATCCAAAGAGATCCCGACAGATCTACACCCTAAGAAGGGCTGATATTTCCAAGATAATAGGAGTGCTAACTGGCCATTGTCTTATTGGGGGGCACGCAGAGAGACTGGGTGTGCCTTACCGCCGTTGCTGCAGGAGCTGCAAAGACGACGAAATGGAAGAAACTGTAGAACACCTCATCTGCAACTGCCCCGCACTTAGCGGCGTAAGACGTCGCTGCCTGGGTGCTCCCTTCCTGGACAACATTCGATAAATTGCGAAGTATGACATCAAGGACGTGATGGCCTTCATCAAGTCTTCCAAGTGGTTCGAAGAGGAGGAGGTATAAAGGTGTCTCTATGTGGTATCACAACGGGCCTAATGTTACTGGCCTAAGTGTGCCTCTTTGGCAGCCACTTCAACCCAACCTAATTGTTCCATATAGGTTGTAGTAATCGGTCAACAACACGGAATTACCATTTGACGTTGTATTCTTGTGTCAAAAGGCACGTGTGAGACAAACGCACTCATAAGTCATATATTTCGTAAGAAGTATGTGTTCTACTGCATCATACCTACGTTAATTCAGCGGTTTGTCAGCTGTAGGAAAATTAAAAAATTCATAAACTTTAAATTGCTCTATCTTAGCGAAAAAAAAGAAGATATTTGAGCAAACTCAACGCCATTCGTAAAATAAAGACTTCTTCTTTGCTATGTGTGCTTTTTAAAAAAAAATCTGTCGCTTATATATAACCTCAAAAATAGGCAAGAACGCTGTTTTTTGCACATTTAGGTTAGGATATCTCAAAATCCTGACGTGAGAGAGCAGTTCTGCGGACACACTTGAAGGTATGGTCTGGTTTATGGTCAAATATCTTGTCGGCCTGTGTTATTGGTGCTTCTATGTGCAACGTAACCTTACCGACCAATTGCATGGCGGTTTTTCTCTTCAACCTTCAACCGCTTCAATGCGTCCAGCTTAATGGTTCAGTTATGCTTGCATAGCAGGAAATAGCATATCAATACACAGCACGTAAAAGAAAATTTTGATTATACTTCGCACAACGCACAGCAGGGGCGGATCCAGGAAAATTTTTCGGGGGGGGGGGGGGTCCATATATGAAATCTCCAATACAACATTCACAAGAAAAGTTGGAAGATAATAATCGGAGGTATGAATAACAAAAACTCACTCATATACGTATGTATACTTACACAGTAAAATTATTATATATTTGCAATGTATTCTTAAATTTTCGAATGACAGACGATATGTACATACATACATATAACGCTACGGACTTTTCTTTCTGGGGGTCAACCTAAGCTCTTCATAAAAATTTAGCTCTATCGAAATTTCGCTATACAAGATATCTAAATTTAAAGCACTATTACTTTTTGATATCACGAATGGAGCAAATTTGGCTCTAGCTAGGGAACTATAGGGTTTACAAAAATAACTATTTTCATTGTCAATGAGGAGCTTCGTGACGAGCAAACGGCAAAAGAAAATGTTTTGATACACATAACCGTTTTCGAGAAAAATCCGGAAAAGTCTATACTTGGCATTTATGTTCTTATAATGTATAGAATTAGATTTGCAATCGCGATATCTCAGAACTGGTGACTCGTAGATAAAAACTGTTCACACCGTTTTTGTAGAGAATTTTCTCTACAACTGTCTACAACTTTGTCTCAGGTAGTTTTAAGATAAAACTTAACGTTTTCCGGAAAAATTCAAAAAATCTCAAAATTTGGTATTTTACATTTTTAAAATGAGTTTTTTAAAAAAGAGCTCGGGGAAAAATGCTAAAAATCAACATATCATCTTATTTTAATGCATATTCGAGCATTCAAAAGAAAAAATGGAGGGACGTGAACCTTTTAATAAAACATGCTTAAAACCCACCGTGATGAGTAACTTCGAAATCTCTGTGAATATTTAACATTTCCAATCCATTCAAACGTTCTTCTCCAGTTTTATTTCGCAAATAGGTTTTCACTCTCCGTAAAGTAGAGAATGATCGTTCGCTTGAAGCTACCGTAACTGACAGTGTAGCACCTATAGTGAGAAAGCTATGTATTTCTCTGTAAAACTGTATATCACAAACGTTCAGAGCTTCAATAAAGGTTTTCGGCCGGTTTTCTGCATATACGTTCGAACAGAATCTGTAATAAGTAACTGGTCATCCATTTCGGGGGGGGTCCGGACCCCCTGGACCCCTCATCTGAATCCGTCCCTGACGCACAGCCCTTCGAAGTCAGATGTTCGCGAAACATACAGAATTTCATGGGCTCGCACACATTCTATCAGCTTTTCTTCTTCCATTATTAAAAAATAATAATGAATTTTCCGGGCCTTTTTATCGCCTTGTGCCAAAGCTGAAACTTCAAAAAAAAAAGTTTTGGCTGTAGTTATGTTAAGTTATATAGAAATCAAACTTCAACAGACTTCTATGTCATGCTCTGGGTTGCCATGCGTTGTATAATCGAATACATGTAAAACCAATTCAACAGATATCGAAAATGACAGAACCCATGCAATGTTTTGCTATGCTTTGCAAGCATAATTGATTCAAAACTACTTGGCTACTTGGTAGTTGCTTAAAGTTTGCAGGAATATACTCCAAACAGGGAGACTCGGAGTTGCTTTTAGCTCCAATTTCCATACACACCTAGACGAGTACATTTCAGGCCCGGAGTGGAGGGATTTAGATGCGTTACGTGATATTGCCAAGAAAAATATAGAAAAACGTCAGGATTACAACCTAAGCCGTAGTGAGCAGAGAAAGCCAAGGGTGGGCGCCTTTGTAGTGATAAAAAATGTCGACACCACTGTTGGGGTTAACAAGAAGCTTTTGCCCAAAGTTAAGGGACCCTATGTGGTTCATAAGAAACTTCCGAATGACCATTACTTGATAAGAGATATTGAAAATGGCCAAATTACCCAAATACCCTTCAATAGTATTATTGAAGCATGTAACATAAAAAACTGGAAGAGCAAAGAGAATAGGTGTAGTAAAAACAAGATTAAAGACGGCAAAGCCGAGTAGATAGTAATAACTTTTTATTTTATACCATACTAGAAGGACCCGGCAGACGTTGTTCTGCCCAAATTTAGGGAAAAAATCGCACGATAAATAAACAAGTTTGGAATATTTCGGTCCCTGGTCCACTTCCCCGAAAAAAGTTAACCTCAAATTTTACCAAAAGTAAAAGTCTACCTTTGTACCAAATTTGAAGAAAATCGCACCAAAAATAAAAAATTTTGGAATATTTCGGTCCCTGGTCCACTTCCCCGAAAAAAGTTAACCTCAACTTTTAACAAAAGTAAAAGTCTACCTCTGTCCTAAATTTGAAGAAAATCGCACAATTAATAAAAAAGTTTGGAATATTTCGGTCCCTGGTCCACTTCCCGGAAAAAGGTTACCGCAAATTTTAACAAAAGTAAAAGACTACCTTTGTACTAAATTTGAAGAAAATCGTAGTATAAATAAAAAAGTTTGGAATATTTCGGTCCCTGGTCCACTTCCTGGTATAAAACTTTACATAAACACTCTCCGGACTCCTACTGAGCTATCCTGTAAATATGAACAAAATCGGCGCTGTAGTTCCGGAGTCTATAACATACATACATACATACGTACATACATCCTATTTTATATATATAGATGATCGGATCGATCATAAAAGTCAGATTGGCCGAGCTGTAGTAGATTACAAAAAGTAATGTGTACTAGCCTTTAGGCTATTTAATGAAAATGTATCAAATAAGGTGGTAACCACAAATACAATTAATAAATTGCTTGGCAGCACTGCTCGTTGTAACGAGCTATGACTTGGACGTCATTTGCAAGATGGCCGATGCAGAGCAAAAGAAACAAATTGAAGCGGCTCTGATGAAAATGAACGTGGAATTTTCAAAAACACCCACACTTACCCAACTACGAAGTTTGCTAGCAGCAACAATTGGTGGACCCAAAAAAGTAGCTCTTGCATCATCACGAGCTGTAAACGAAGAAGAAGTCCCATTCGAGGTGACACCATCTACCTCGAGTAGCGGTACCAATACCGGCGCAGCTGCACCAACAGGCGACAACGCCGGCGCCACTGTACCAAGCGACGGCGAACACGAAATGCGCAGCCAAACAGTCGCTCCTCCAAGTGAAAACTCAACCACAAACATTGATTTTCGTGAATAGCGAACAAACTAGCGCGGTGCAACGGGCAAACATAACCTCAAATCGTAGTGCACGCAATATTGATTACGCAACAGCACCAGACAATAATAATTATATGGCGCATAACAACAACGCTAGTCTGAATACTGCTCTGCTAGAACAAGAAGAACAGCTACAAAGGCCCCTACGAATCTGTAGTGGCACCCTGTGCGTCTTATTTAGCCCCGCATTCAATCATATGGGCAACATCATTACTACCAACCGCGATTATAAAAAAGGGGCACAAGTCAGAGAAGAGCGAAAATGTAAGCCAACAGCCAACGCAGAGACAACACAATTTGGAAACAGCGCCTTTATTAGTATCAGTGTGCCAGCAGCAACCAACAAATACAATTATTGATATACAGTTTTGTTAAGTGCCTTTGACTTTGTAAACCGTTTTAAATGTTTTAATGTGCGTAATTAAATTCCGTATTATAATACAAACTAACTTTGCATTTTCCACAGAATCTTTCAATTAGAACCAGAGACTGCACAACTAGAGGCCGGAAGAACCAACACGGCTTGTTGTTTTCCACTCAACTTCGGCGAAATGGAAAGAACTCTCCCAAGTTTCAGTGGTGACGGCAAAGCAGATGTCGAAAAGTGGATGGCAGAATTCCAAACTGCCATGCATATATACGCGTGCGACGAGGACACGAAAATGCTAATTGCCAAACTACTCCTAAACAGCTGCGCACAAATTTTTATACGCATCGGTAACGCCTCAGTGTTAAAGATGTATTCCACCAATTGGAAAATCGTGTTTGGCGAAAAAATTAAAGTTTAATGCATTACGTTCTTTCGATGCAAGAGCTGGCACAATCGACCCCAATTGACACGCGCGAGCTGGTGGAGCTCATCATTGATGGCGTTAATGATAAAACAACAACTATCTAGTATTCAGTATCGTTGCAACCTTACCAAAGTTAAAAAACCACTTCCTCAATAAGAAAGATTGATCAACAACACCGGTAGAAACCGAGACACCTTAACAACAAACGAACCAGTGAGATGCTACAACTGTTCCCGATACGGGTATTTCTCGAAAGACTGCAAGAAGAAAAAGCGAAAACCAGGCTCCTGCTTCAAATCTGGCGAAACGGCACACCAATATAAAGATTGCCCACTGAAGACGGTATCTGCAGTGGAAGAAGAAGCCGACGAAGATGCAGTATATTTTAGTGAAACGGTAAGTGTCGCCTTTAATCTTGACCAAAAGAAATCCCCTGAAGTTGTGAAATTTTTCCATTTGCTCGGTACTGGCAGCCCATGTAGTTTCATACAACAGTCATGCATTCCGGTTTCCGTAAAGCTGAACGTAATTTAACCAAGGCCCTCACAATTTAGAAGTGTCGGACGATCCATTATAATTATATTATTATTAATTATGTTATAAAAATATTGGAAAAGACAGGATCCTTCATCACGATTACAGAGTAAAAATAACAGTCTAGTTGAAAAGCTGTTTAAAATGGGATGCATTTCGAAATCGGAAAAATATGGACTGAGCACCACTACCTCCTAGAACTTACGGACTCCCCAAAACTCACAAGGAAGGAACACCCCTTAGACCAGGGATGGGCAAATCGGCTCGTACGAGTATTTTGCACTTACGTTCAAGTGCAGGTATGTGGGGCGAAGAACGCAGGAAGAGAATAATATATGTGCAAATACACATACGGTTGATAAAGAGAGTATTTGGCCAACAACAACAATGCTGCCAAACAGGTCTGAAAAGGGTTTCGTCTTTATACGATTGTACGAGAAATGTGCATTAGCACGTTTTTCTACTACTACTTCCTCTATTGCTACTACTTTTTTAAATATTTGTAGGCATATATTGCAAAATGAATCGGCTTCCGTATAATTAAATGTATGTGAAGGCCAAATGGATGTCAATAATGCGCTCCTTAACATAAAGTCGACTTCAGCCTATGGTTATTCCTCTTTTCGTATTTCTTGCCAAAAAAAAAATGTATGTTTTTGTTTTCGTACTAATGCAACACCGTTTGAGAATTGGTTGTCGAGGTTGAGAGAGAATGTTTTTTGTTCAGTTGTTTAGCAAAGATGACTTGACACCGCAAAAAAAAGAAACGTCTCACCTAACACCCGCTGCCCTCAAACTGATTTAGGAGCCGAAAATGTGCCCATCCCTGCCTTAGACCCATCTGCTCAGAGATTGATTCACCATCATACAATCTATGCAAATACATAGTAAATATTTTAAAAAATCTAACAGCAAAATCCGAATTCAACATAAAAAATACACTACAATTCAAAGAAAGGATCAACAATACATTTATTTGTGATGACGAAAGGCCTATCTCTTTTGACGTGGTATCACTATTCCCCAGCATAGCAACATATTTAGCATTAGACATAATACAGAAAAAATGTACTATTATCAACGAACAAACAAATATACCGAAACAAACATTTATGGAAATATTAAAGTTTTGTATTGAAGAGAGCACATATTTTAAATTTAATGATGTTGTATACACACAGCTAAGAGGAATGCCAACGGGATCTCCTGCACCTCCAGTTATTGCGGATATAATAATGGAAGACCTAATAAGCACGTCACTGGTAAAACTCAGACACAAACCAAGAGTATTTACGAAATATGTTGATGACCCTTTCGCCATAATACAGGAAAATGAAGTCCAAAACACGTTAGAAGCACTAGCAATGGGCTGTCTACGACGCATGTTGACAATATCGGGCGAAATATACCACACAGAAATAAAAACTTCAAATATGTTGCTACTAAAAAACAAAGGATTTCCAAAAAAAATTATAAAAACATTAATAATAAATCGAAAACCCCTACAATTTTTAAGGCAGTTACATATGTACCTCACCTGTCAGAAAGTATAACCAGGTCAGATTGCTACGACAAAGAAAAAATTAAAATAGTCCATAAACCTACCAATACATTAAAAAAAATATATATATATATATATTTAACAGGACCAAATCCAAGATACCTATATTGGATAAAAGCAATATTATTTACAAAATTCCCTGCAACGGCAACAATCGCGAATCCTGCAACAGTGTATAAGTAGGGAAAACAAAATCAAAACTCAAAACCAGACTGGCGCAACATAAAAGAGACGTAAAACAATGTCATTACTCCAACACCCAAAAAACAGCGTTGATGGCCCACTGCGCCAATGGTGCAGTGAAATAACTCCCAAATGAAATAACTCCCATGAAATAACTCCCAATGAAATAAGTCCCAATAAAAATGAAATAATTCCCAACTTTAATAAATGAAATAACTCCCAAAGAAGGAAATGAAATAACTCCCAATATTTGGCAATTATTTCACAATGAAGCCACAAGTCCCCAAAAAAATAAAATAACTCCCAAACGAAAAAAGTCCCAAAAAAATTAAATAACTCCTAAATGAAATAAGTCCCAAAAAAATGAAATAACTCCCAAATCAAAATTTGAAATGGTATATTTTTACAATATAATCAGTTACAATGAAATTTTAAAAATACAGGAAATTAATATGTACATAGATATGTGAATGTAACAATTAAATGAAAACCTGAATAGTGTTGTCGACCTTTTGACGGCAAATCGGACAGTTAAAGTTTTCTAGTCCTTCAGAAATACTCTTAGCTTGCAGCATTAGAACACAAGCGTTGCATATTGTTAAATGTTTGTACGGCATCAAGGTGGCGCGAACTAAAGTCAGTGGAATTAACGTCAGTGACGTTAATTCCACTGACGTTAGTTCGCGCCACCGGCATCAATAGTACATTGGGCTCAAAGGAGTTCTGCACATAAATACCATTGATCACGCCCCGAATTGGGGATCTGACCTAAGTCAATCCCAGATTCATTTTTTAAATCCCAGATTCATGATATAATGATCATAAGTCGAAGGTGATAATGAAAAAAGAAAATTTGGAATATAAAAAAAATGTACTGGCTTTAGTTCGCTTTCTTAATGGGAATTAATGTCAATGACGTTAGTTCGCTAAAAATATTTCCAACAAAAATGAAATAACTCCCATTAAAAATTATATAACTCCCAATGCCTGGATTACAAACAATGAAGTAAGTCCCAAAAAATGAAATAACTCCCAATTTCCAAAAATTATGAAATAACTCCCAAAGATATTTTATTGGGGATTATTTCATTTGGGAGTTATTTCATTATGAAATAATTCCCAGTTAAAATTATGAAATAAGTCCCAATGAATTGGGAGCTATTTCATAATGAAATAAGTCCCAACTTGCATGGAAAATATTTGGGAGTTATTTCATTTTTTTGTTGGGAGTTATTTCATTTGGGAGTTATTTCACTGCACCTGTGCCAATAGCGGCCACTCTCCCAACTTCGAAAAAACATCAATCTTACAGCAAGAACAACACTACAACAAACGCTTTACACTGGAAATGCTACATATAATAAATACTCCACCAAACATAAGACTGAACTACAAAACGGACACTGATAACGTAGCTCACCTTTACCGACATTTACTTACGCACAAACCGAGAAACGGACAGTATAAAGCTCCGCGTCATAGCAAAGAGACGTATGTATGTAATGTATGTATTGTGTTTACATTAAATAAATTTGTTTATTGTAGTTACCTGACGGTTACCGATGTGTAACCGAAATATATCGAAACAAAAAAGTTAAAACCCTTTGAGCCAGCAAAACAATAAATTTAGTATTGGAAATCTTTATACTTTTTGATAGCGATATGCCTTTTCCATTATTATTGGGAGGAGTTTTTTCAATCTTTTTAATATCTTCTTGTATATGAAAAGTGAATTAAATAATTTGAATAGAAACAACAATTGAATTCGAAGAACAGTCTCAACTTATTTTGATTGGAAGTACTTATAGCAATTGTATAGAATTTCTGTCAAATAAAACGTCATTAAGCACAAATATCGAATTAAAAGAATTTTGTAACATTGAAAATGAGGTAGAAAAAAGTGATTCAATAAAAATTAACCCAGAGTTACCCTCAGTTGGGGCAGAAAACTTCAGGCTTATGATACAAAATTCTTACATCCAAAAACAAAGTGATAATCTTCCGAACATTGACTATGAGGCAAAAATCCTACTTACGACAAATACTTCAACCTTCTGTTCTCCGAGATATGTAACTCTCGTTTGCCGAGAAAAGTGAAGTTAATCGCATTATAGACGAATTACTTAATCAAAATATTATGAGGCCCAGTGATTCCCCTTACGCATCTCCTATTGTACTCACAAAGAAATAATCGGGTTAAACAAGAATGTGCATTGACTACAGAAGTCTAAACAAATCTACTGTCAGAGACCATTATCCACTCCCATTTATAGAAGACTGTTTAGAATACCTCGGAGATAACAAAGTATTCACGCTTTTAAATCTTAAATCAGGATTTTTTCAAATAAAAATGGAGGAAAAGTCAAGCAGGTATACTTCATTTGTAGTTCCAAATGGCCAATATAAGTTTCTTAGGATGCCGTTTGGATTAAAAAAGGGACCAGCAATTTTTCAGAGATTTAGATTTTAGATGACCATTATAACTTAGTTAGAAAAGTGTTAGAAACATTGGCAAACTATGGCCTTCAGATAAAGTTGTGCACATGGTTTCGGTGCGATAATTCTGCAAAAACAAGAAGATGGAAAATTACACCCTATAGCATACTTCTAGAAAAGAACTTCTGAAGCTGAAAGCAGATACCACAGTTTTGAGCTAGAAACCCTAGCCATAATTTATACTTTACACCGATTTAGGGTATACCTAGAGGGAATACAATTTAAAATACTAACCGATTGATTGCAACTCCCTAACTCTCACTCTCAATTAAAAATCAATAAATAATCGAATAGCAAGATGGGCGTTAGAATAAGAAAACTATAATTATTCAATATCCCCTAGAGCAGGTACAAAAATGACTAACGTAGATGCACTCAGCAGAAATGATCTCGACAGTGAAAACTTAATTGCAATGATAGACAGCGAAAACTTAGACTTCCAGCTTCAAATACTTCAGTCCCGAGATGAAAATATTGCAAGATTAAAAACTAAATTAGAAAACGATCTTGGAAAACTTTGTTATGGAACATGGCGTAGTTTTCAGAAAAAATAATGATACGTTCCAAGTGAGTTTGAAAGCGAAATTATTGAAAATGCGCATGAGCAATTAGGACACCAAGGTGTGGTAAATGTTACAAAAAATTTGCAAAACGGCGGAAGATTCCTGATGATGATCTCAGATTGAGATCGAAATATCGAAAATAAATAAATAACAACAAAATTTGGTTGTTTTATTTAAAATAGGCCTAGAGCTCAGAATTAAATAAGTAATATATATATTTATAACGGCCAATAAACAAATTAATTATGACAAAAAATTAAAAGCAAATTATTGGTTTCCAGATATGAAGAACAAAATCACCAAATCTAAACAAAATTGCATCAAATGCATCATGTACTCCACTCCAAATAGACCGAATGCCAAAAAAATTTAACAACATTCCAAAATACCACAAGCCAGAGCTGGGAAAAATGCATTAATTTTTTTTTGTATTAGCATTTTAATGCTAATGTAAAAACTAACGCATTAATTTTGAAATTGTAATGTAAATGTAAAATTTCAATGCATTAAATATCAAAAAATAATGCTAATGATATTTTTTTACATTTACATTGAATTTCCATTAATTTAAATGCATTACAATATTGCATTAGCGGTGTACAATGCATTAAAACTAATTGACTTAAATTCTGTTGCCGTTGATACACTGTACTGAATATTTCATAGAAACCAAGCAAATTTTTTAGCGTATCACTGATATTATTTGTTCTTACAGTCGGAGTTTGCCCCCACGGTGCCCTGCAAACCAAATATTCTCAAGCTATTAGTTAATGGCTTCTATAAAAAAATGCATTGCAAATTTTAATGCATTAAGTTTTCCCATTAGCATTACTCTTGAAAATTTCCATTAAATATTTTTTTCCCCATTTCAATGCATTGCAATTTTCCATTTGCATTAAATTTGAAAAAATAATGCATTAAAGCATTAGCTTAATATTTCTAGTACTATAGTAGACCCTTTAGGTGCATTACAGACCAGACATGCATAATAACGTTATTTTTAACAATAAACAAAAAAAATTTTTTGCTTTCGTTGAAATAATTGTTGTAAAAAATGCTTATCAAAAAACGAAAAATAAAAAATTTCAATAATTATCAAAAAAACATGATTTAAAAATATATCGTTTTGTAATAATCAAAAATTATTATCAAAAAAATTTTTGATTTGCTTCACAAATATAAAATCTCAACGAAAAAATTCCAATATAATACAAAATAATATGGCCAGAACAAGGGAAGGACAAATTATAATTATTAGAACTTGCTTCCTGCCAGTGGACGGGTCACTGGTATGCAAGTTTTGCAACATGCGAATGGTCAGAAACCATTTGGGAAACTTTAAAAGCCATTTAAATAGGAAGCACAAGAGTACTCTACAGCTGATCCTGCAGCAAGAAGAGCAGCAGCGTATTTTAGAGTAGGACGCCGAAAGCCCTTCAAATAAAAAAATTAAAATTTCCCTAGAGTTGAGTGAAAATGATGTTCGCGATACGTGCGCGGGTTTCGTAACTGAATGTGGTGTACCATTAACTTTTTTTAATACAAATAGTTTCGAAAGACTATTTGATCCTATATTCAAACAATTAAACTTTACAAAAATTAGCAGAAATAACATTGGTGAAATAGTATTGCAACAATTTTTCAGTGAAATAAACGTTTTAAAAAATGAATTAAATAACCAAGTGATATCGCTTAAAATTGACAGTGCCCAGCGACTTACCCGTAATATTGTACGCTTAAATGCACAATATTTATTGAATGGTGAAATACAAATAAAAACACTAGCCATGCAAAATTTAAAAGAAAAGCATACGGCCTGTAATATAAAAACATTTATATTGGAAAGTCTGCAAAGGTATGTATGTGCAAAAACGGTAATTTTTGGAAATTTTTTATGGGGACCCCCAGGTGGCGTCTTAGGGGATGCGCCACTGGCATGGGTGGGTCGGCCCTTAAAAGATAGTCGGCGTCGGTCATACATTTGGACATGATTGGGGCCCTCTAAATCCAAATTTGATTTTGGATTATGCTACATATCTTGAAAACTTTATGTCCTTTCCAAAAATAAAAAACTGGAATAATTAAGTAGTGAATGCCTCTCGATGACACATGCCCAAAGAGGTGCATTCATTGTCAATTGGCGGCAAATTTCAAGTTATCGCTGAAAAATATCTCACACCCTTCTCAATTAAACAAAACACTATATATTTCGAAATGGTCAACAGTTTTCTGTCCAAAACTGTTGAGATTTAAAAAATCGGTTGAAACTTAGATTTTAAATGATTTTTTTTTCAACGAAAACTCTGAAAAAACGGTTTTTTGGCCTTAAATCCAGATTTGTGGGGTGTTACAAGTCATTTGAAGGGTGTTTCGTGGATAACTCGATCAGATGAACAATCTCTACTAGGTCGCTTCAAAAGTGTATCCAATTTTGTATTTTTTTTTTTTTGTAGCACTGTGTTATTTAATTAACCTTTGTATTAACTAATTAACTCTAAAAACTATTTTAATAAAAATTCACAGATATAATATAGATATAAATCAAGTATACAGTATCGCAAGTGATAACGGAAGCAATATAGATAGCTTGTGGTTCCCTTCTGCAGCACGAAACCATGGAGGAAGTAGACGTTCGTCCGCCGGAAGCAAGTGAAATCAGTGGAGATGATTTATTTGAACACATTGATTCAATATTTGAAGATGACTCTTTCGAATCTTTCATTTCCCAAAACTTTGGTAAATATTTTCTTAATATTACGCAAATATTCAAGAATCTTCATTGATTTCATTGTAGGCTCAAGTATAGTATTAAGGTGCGCCGCTCATACTATACAATTAAGCGTTAGTGATGTTTTGAAAAATGAAAGAATTAAACGCTGTTTCGCAGACTGCAGAAATATACTCAAAAAACTTCGCACACCAGCAATTAATAGAATGTTAACTTCACTAAATTTACTACCTCCTTTGGCTGATTGTCGAACACGGTGGTCATACTCGTATGATTTATTGAAAAGGTTGAAGAACTTAAGGGCATTTGTTGAGGAGCATATAGAAGGTACCACTAATGATTGGAATTTCATAGACGAGTTTCTAAAAAGCTTTGAGATAGTTCGAAAAACTACGGAGAAATTGCAGGAAAAAAACCTATTGTTTGGAGATTTTATTAAAATGTATTTGTAAATGAGCCTGCCCTGCAAACCGCCGCTAACCACATTTTCCAAAAATACCAACGCATATGCATTTTTAGATTCCCATACTTCCAAAATTTTGGAATGATTTTCTTAACCTTAGGTGACCAAAAAAAAATTGCTCTAAGGTTTATCAAAAGATGTGCCCATAGGTAACAAACATCTATGCTAGGGTTAATGTGCACAAGAACTGTGAAAAAGAGAAAACCTTGCTGATTTTGTAACATTCATTATGTTATGAGTGGGAATGAAACAGCAGGAGCTTTTCAAAATATCCCAAAATCAAAACTTCAGCGCTATTGTCAAAAAAATATTCAATAATTTTTTCTCAAAATTCAAAAGAAAAAAATGAAAAAATCGCGAATAAAACTTAAAAGTACGTAAATGTAATTACAATAAGAACTAAAAATATTCAAACTAAATAAATAAAAAGATATACTTAATATAAATATAAACCAACAAAAGCAATTGGAAACAAAGATTCAGGTAAGTTATTCATTTACCATGAAAATATGTTATCTTAATCTCCCCTTATGTGTCCCTACCAATATTTAGAGCTAACACAACGTGAATTGGAATATATTCCATTGAGTAGAGATACGACAGAGAGTGACCTGAAGCAAAGGCGCGAAATAAAAAATAAAGCTGCTATTTATTATGATCAAGTAAGCTTCACCAACAGATTTCAATTCTCATTACTAATTGAGCTTCTTTTCCATTAAGTGTGCTGTGCGCGCTGCTGTAAATGGTCGCATTTTGGTGCTTGATGGCGTAGAGCATGCTGAACGCAATGTCTTACCCATATTAAATAATTTGTTGGAAAATCGTGAAATGCATTTGGAAAATGGTAAATTTTTAATGGCGCCCGAACGTTACGATAATTTATTGAAGGTGCGTATGTACGTGTCATATGTGGCTATAGCTTATATTTAAAAAGTTGTATGTATTTGCAGACACATACCGTGGAAGAGCTTAATAAATTGGGAATTCTACGTGTTTCTGAGGACTTTCGTGTGGTTGCGCTTGGTCTGCCCACACACAAATATAAGAGAACACCTTTAGATCCACCTTTGCGTTCACGTTTTCAATCACGCAATATTTCACATTACGCTTTTGATGTAAGTTGATATGGAGTATTATTTAAAAGGTTTGATTTTTCGTCATCGTTGTCTTTACTTAGCGGCAATGCATCATGTTATCATTTCATTCACCTTTATGGTCTGAAGAACTAAAAACAAGAATCGGAAAAAGTTGGATCTATAAGAGGATTACTTTCAGAACATAAAACTCATGTTGGAGATACTCTTATCTAACCAAACCTAATCCCCTTCATATGGCTTTATCAATATTTAGGGAAAATTGAAGTACATATAATACCATAAACTGGAGGCGATGCCAACATTTTTCTTAACATTATTACATAAGTAAGTATCCCTGTGCTTTTTAGGAGATATTAATTGACCTACAGCATCATGCTCCCAATGTATCCGAAGAGAATCTGAAGAGCTTAATCAGTTTTGGCATGGCAATTCAAGCTGCTGAACAGACGGATAATTTTCCAGACTTTGCGCTTGACAATCTACATTTGGTAGCAAGAACGATTTTATTCAAATACATAAATTATTTTTTATTTTTTTATTTTATTAAGAAAACGTTTTTATTAACAGCAAACGAATCCCCACCTCAGTGTACATGATGCCATAACTTGTATATATCCATATAAAACATCAATGAAAAAAGAGCACATTGATCGTATTCAAACGTTACTGAAGTCATTGAAAATAGACAGAATAAAAAGCAAGCCTGTAAAATCCATTTCAACAGTAAAAACGATCGAAGTAGGTTCTTCAAATATTTTACAGTTCCAAATAGATGATGTTACTGTAACGGCGCCAGGTAGTCATCGGGTAGCGTCACCAAAAAAATTGCAAGAATTTGTTGATCTCGATCATCAGCGTAATGTATTATCTGCCATGATACAGTCCATTGCTGTTGGCGACATT
>OX608079.1:37733447-37900505 GCA_951509765.1 Sphenella marginata | reverse complement strand
TTTCCAACTAGGTGTTAACCAAAACAT
Organism: Sphenella marginata; assembly: GCA_951509765.1. Lineage (NCBI taxonomy): Eukaryota > Metazoa > Arthropoda > Insecta > Diptera > Tephritidae > Sphenella > Sphenella marginata. The sequence goes on along the minus strand of OX608079.1, from coordinate 37,900,478 downwards.
TAACTGGTTTTGGAAAGGGAAATTTTTTAAGACTGGAAGTATTGAAAAGAACAGCTATAGTTTTTGTTAATGGGAGAGTTCGATAAGTGCAAGAGAGATGCGAAGTCACACATATGGTTAAAATCTTCACGCCGCCTGAACAAAAATAGCCACTTATAGACCATATGAGAAATTAATGAAACCCACTATTTAGCTACATTGGTAACCGGTATGTGGTTTGTAGGGTGGTTGTGAAAAAAGAATCATAATATTAAAGCTTTATTACAACTTTTTTTTAGTTAGATAGTGTTATTCGATTATTAATTAGACTAAAACTAATTTACATTGTTGGAGTTTATGAGGGTTTGTTAAGAAATCCATGAGTATGTTACAACTAGTATTTATTTACATTTGTTAAGTTTATAAACATTAATGAAGATTAGAAAAGGATACAATACTAAGTATTTAGTAATATATTTTTGGTTTGGTTTGGATTAAAAACATTGCGAAAATTATATTATGTTTTCTTAAATATAATTGGAAGATAATAATAACAAGATTAAAAATTAAATATCATTAATTAGTTTAATTAGTTCATTTACAAAAAGGCTACTATTTACAATATTCATATTTTACATATTTGTCGTATAAAAAGTAAAAATCTGTTATTTAACATTTAGTATTTGAAGGATTATTAACAAAAGGGCTAATATTTATTTCAGAAAAGTGTGCTAGGCACTTTTGATTCTGCATCTTTGGCAACCAATGGCATACTTGTGAGCCATATTGCCGCTTGGAAAGGCAGACATGCGCCGTGCAATTTTCAATAACTGACGCGTTGACAAAGTACCAGCTAAATTTGAAAGTGTTGGATCGTTTGATCCTTGTAAATTATGCGATAAGTTAATAATTTTATGTATATCCTCGTCGATTTCTCCATAAAGTTTACGTATGATTTCATATTCTTCACTTTGCTGAAGTGGGCGTACTTCAAGGAATAGGAATAAGCTTAACATTTCCGATGTAAGCCAATTTAGTGATGGCTGATTGAGATTTGGTGGTTCACCAAGTGCTATAATACGGAAGGAATCATGCATTTTTTGGATATTCTTTTCGCCCAGCTCTAGCTCCGTGTGACCCTGATGAATCAATGCATCATAGCGTGCAGGATGTAGTAGTAGAGTGCCATCGCAAGGTTGCAATTCCCGATCCTGAATTAAGCTGCAAAGAAAAATATGATGTGAGTGTGCGATCATTAGAGAGTATTACCATGTAGGATAAATACCATCTTTTGTAGGGGAAAAGATGCCAATGCATACTTTTATACTCACCGTTGTAATGCAGTAATCGTGCTCTTATGCAAATGATGTATTCCATTTAGTATTGCTATGGAACCATACTTAGCTGCACGCACCAATGGTGAATCACGCCATTCAGTATCTCCATCTGCTGAGGTAATACGTTGTTGTATTAAGTCACGTGAAGTCATATCCTCATAGAGAATCATTGTTTCAACATGTTGATTAAGCAAATACACCAAGTGATTTGTGAGAGTAATTTTTCCAACACCTTTTTGACCTGTTTGATAGAAAAGGGCAAGTTAAAATTTGTATATTTATTTAGAGTTATGTAACACATACCAATCAAGCAAATGTCGCCAACAGCAATGGACTGTATCATGGCAGATAATACATTACGCTGATGATCGAGATCAACAAATTCTTGCAATTTTTTTGGTGACGCTACCCGATGACTACCTGGCGCCGTTACAGTAACATCATCTATTTGGAACTGTAAAATATTTGAAGAACCTACTTCGATCGTTTTTACCGTTGAAATGGATTTTACAGGCTTGCTTTTTATTCTGTCTATTTTCAATGACTTCAGTAACGTTTGAATACGATCAATGTGCTCTTTTTTCATTGATGTTTTATATGGATATATACAAGTTATGGCATCATGTACACTGAGGTGGGGATTCGTTTGCTGTTAATAAAAACGTTTTCTTAATAAAAAAAAAATAAAAAATAATTTATGTATTTGAATAAAATCGTTCTTGCTACCAAATGTAGATTGTCAAGCGCAAAGTCTGGAAAATTATCCGTCTGTTCAGCAGCTTGAATTGCCATGCCAAAACTGATTAAGCTCTTCAGATTCTCTTCGGATACATTGGGAGCATGATGCTGTAGGTCAATTAATATCTCCTAAAAAGCACAGGGATACTTACCTATGTAATGTAAAGAAAAATGTTGGCATCGCCTCCAGTTTATGGTATTATATGTACTTCAATTTTCCCTAAATATTGATAAAGCCATATGAAGGGGATTAGGTTTGGTTAGATAAGAGTATCTCCAACATGAGTTTTATGTTCTGAAAGTAATCCTCTTATAGATCCAACTTTTTCCGATTCTTGTTTTTAGTTCTTCAGACCATAAAGGTGAATGAAATGATAACATGATGCATTGCCGCTAAGTAAAGACAACGATGACGAAAAATCAAACCTTTTAAATAATACTCCATATCAACTTACATCAAAAGCGTAATGTGAAATATTGCGTGATTGAAAACGTGAACGCAAAGGTGGATCTAAAGGTGTTCTCTTATATTTGTGTGTGGGCAGACCAAGCGCAACCACACGAAAGTCCTCAGAAACACGTAGAATTCCCAATTTATTAAGCTCTTCCACGGTATGTGTCTGCAAATACATACAACTTTTTAAATATAAGCTATAGCCACATATGACACGTACATACGCACCTTCAATAAATTATCGTAACGTTCGGGCGCCATTAAAAATTTACCATTTTCCAAATGCATTTCACGATTTTCCAACAAATTATTTAATATGGGTAAGACATTGCGTTCAGCATGCTCTACGCCATCAAGCACCAAAATGCGACCATTTACAGCAGCGCGCACAGCACACTTAATGGAAAAGAAGCTCAATTAGTAATGAGAATTGAAATCTGTTGGTGAAGCTTACTTGATCATAATAAGTAGCAGCTTTATTTTTTATTTCGCGCCTTTGCTTCAGGTCACTCTCTGTCGTATCTCTACTCAATGGAATATATTCCAATTCACGTTGTGTTAGCTCTAAATATTGGTAGGGACACATAAGGGGAGATTAAGATAACATATTTTCATGGTAAATGAATAACTTACCTGAATCTTTGTTTCCAATTGCTTTTGTTGGTTTATATTTATATTAAGTATATTTTTTTATTTATTTAGTTTGAATATTTTTAGTTCTTATTGTAATTACATTTACGTACTTTTAAGTTTTATTCGCGATTTTTTCATTTTTTGCTTTTGAATTTTGAGAAAAAATTATTGAATATTTTTTTGACAATAGCGCTGAAGTTTTGATTTTGGGATATTTTTGAAAAGCTCTTGCTGTTTCATTCCCACTCATAACATAATGAATGTTACAAAATCAGCAAGGTTTTCTCTTTTTCACAGTTCTTGTGCACATTAACCCTAGCATAGATGTTTGTTACCTATGGGCACATCTTTTGATAAAACTTAGAGCAATTTTTTTTTGGTCACCTAAGGTTAAGAAAATCATTCCAAAATTTTGGAAATATGGGAATCTAAAAATGCATATGTGTTGGTATTTTTGGAAAATGTGGTTAGCGGCGGTTTGCAGGGATGTAAATCAGACATGTCAAAAGTTTTGTTCGAATATTTAAATACCCAGCCAGCAAAAAATCCATAAATGTATCCGAAAATGGAAGGAATTGCTGATAAAAAACTTATTTTAAATACATCCGTTTTCATATTGCGTTTACAATACTTTTCTGGATCTGTTTTCCCACTAAAGTGTGCGAACCAAACGTATGTGTGTAAAAATACAAAAAACGTATAACAAACTGACACATTTTCCTATGCGTTTTATCCTTAATTATCGTACATCTTAGCATGTGTTTTCTATGCGCTTTCGGATTAATGTTAGCACATATTTTCGGAACCATTTCTCCAAGCCTTTCTGAACCCATTTTTACAAGGGATTTCATACCAAATTTGTTCTATGCACATCAATACAAGCATGTTTTTAAGTCTTATATTTAGGTATTTGACATAAAAAGATACACTTATTATAATTAATAACTTAAGCTAATGATACGCGGATTTGTCATATGGGAGATGCAAATCAAGCCAGCTCGACGCGCCTCGGTTTAGGGGCTCAGAATATTCTCGAGGTAATCGTGCAGGTCATAATGAAGTGCATGTTGATGGTTGATCTACGGATATAACGGCTTGCAAATCTCATTACCGATTTACATTACTAAACAAGGGCTGACATGAACTAGACGGTGGTACTGGTCATACGAAATCGCTCCCGTGACAATCGGCCATGTACCGCAGGGGAGTACCGGACCGATATTGCTGCGAACTTCGTCAAACATGCACCGCTACTTCGAAGATGGAATTGACCTGCAAAATTTCAAATTTCATGTAATACATTTTTTTCGACTTCACCAAATCTTAAGTACTTACAATTAACAAGCGCCAAGGGCCACGTAAGATAATTAAAGAGTGAACTGAAGATATAAGATTTTTTTTTAAATTTTATACTTCAAAATAAAACAAAATTTTTTACTTTTCTTCAGGCATTGTAAATATGGTTGCCAGATTTCACTTCTTTATGTCAAATATGATAAAATCCTACAACATGGTAACAAATCAGCCCGATACGACGGCAAGCTGATGTTTTTTGGATGTGAAAACCACCACAGAAATGTTCTCTCTGTAAAACGTACGCATCTCTGCTTGCTGGGTAACAGGAAGGAAAAACTTCTGCGAAATCCAACAGTAGCTGCAGCTATATACCTTGATCCACGACTAAGACGACTGCTGCAGACTCCGGAAATCGTACCATTAAGATCAATTGCAGTTTGTCACTTGGAAGCACTTTATTTAAAAATAAACAGTCATAATGTATGAAGTTCCCTTTTCTACATATAATATCGAAATTAATATTACTTTTTTTCAGGAAAATGAAATAGCATCTTTAAATACTAACACAAATAACACTGGATCACAAATTCCAACTTTTTTTCTGCGCCAGAGACGCCATAGTGAAATTCCTATGTAAAATCACCTCCTAATTCCGAAAATCAAAGTTATTTTTACTTGAATGGTACCGTTTTTGAGATATTTACGATTTACCGTTATTTCAAAAAACAAAAAAGATGGCTCCACTTAATCGTGTATATCTCAAGAACAAATTGAGCTATTTGAAAACGGTTTGAAAAATTTGAAAGCTTATAAAATTTACTATAATCAGTACATACAACACTTTTTGTTAGGTCCTGCAGATTCAAACATAGTGAACAATCATTACGGATTTTTAAAATTTTTTTTTTACAAATATAAAAAAATTGTACTTTGCGAGGAAGCATCTCGAAAACTTTTTGTTTTTTTGCAGATATTTTTTCCCAACTCTAAGCTCTGTTTTATTACAAAAAAAAACAAGCTATCAGTGAACAAAATCGATGAACTAATACAAAAGTTATAAGCATTCAAGTAAATATATCCATTTAATGCTTAAGTACCCTACTGGTACATATGTGTTAGTATTCGTATATCAGTTAGTTAGCAGGTAGATTTTCGAAAAGTTATTAGATACAAAAAGCTGTTAGTGTCGTTTTCTCAAACCTAGGTACATTTTAAACAAGAGCATATTTTTGAGGCAGGTAGTGTTTTCTTTGTAGAACTAGGGAACCTTTTTGTTTAGGTAGGCTTGAATTTTTACTGGATCTAAGTATAAATAAGAGTACATGCGCCTTGTTCCTTCATAATATCTGCAAGGCTCGCCGGATACTGTTCAGTTTATAATTGCAGTTTATAACCCGTCATTTACATAAAAATAAAAAATGAATAAAAGGGCGCGAGAGTTTGAGTGTACAAATGATCCAGATATGTTCTGTTTCATCTGCGGTCAATTTATTGTTAAAAGTATGAGACGTGTGTTTTCAAATCCTTTGAAAGTTACATACTATAAGTGTTTTGGAATTGAGCCTAAAAACCATGGACACCGAACACTGTGTGCACCACATGCCGAGTCGAATTGATTTCTTCGGAAACCGGAACAAAAAGGTACATACGTTGTAAAAATTAGGAATTTGTTCCCTTTTAATGCATAGCTGACTAATTTCTGAAACTATCTATTTAGGCGACGTGTGAAATTTATTACACCAATGAAGTGGAGGGAACCAACTTGCCATTCAACGGACTGCTATATTTGTACTACAAAAGTACTTTGGGTTGGAAAGTCCAGAAAAGTAACCTATGCGAGCGTATCTACAGTGTCATTACCAGAACTAATTTCAACAGAAGCGACATTGCCAGAATCAAATTTAATTTTAGTTCCGGCTCCAGTTTCATTGTCAACAGTAGTATCTGATTACGCGGCATCATGTTGTACTGAATTTCAAACGGAAAACGAAAGAAATTCTTTGTCACAAGCACAACTCAATGATTGGATAAGGGATTTGGAATTGTCAAAGGAAAAGGCCGAACTACACGCCTCTCGAATGCAACAATTTAAATTAGTTTCATCCGATGTTAAGGTAACATATTATAGAACTCGTCACGAAGAATTTTCCAAGTACTATACGAAGGAGGACAGTGTTTGTTACTGCAAAGACATTGTTGGTCTATTCAAACAATTTGGTGAACCATATGATTCAAAAGAGTGGCGATTGTTCATAGACGGCAATAAATTAAGTTTAAAGGCCGTATTATTGCATATTGGCAACCAAAAGCCATCTATCCCGATCGCGCATGCAGTAAATACGAAGGAAACATATGAGATAATGCAAAAATTGCTCAAGTTAATCAAATACGAAGAACATGATTGGAAAATATGTGCCGATCTTAAAGTCGTTGGAATGCTATGTGGTCTACAAAGTGGATACACAAAATACTGTTGCTTTCTATGCAAATGGGATAGCCGAGCTCGTCAAGACCACTACATCATAAAGGATTGGCCAGAACGAATCGAGTTTCAAGTTGGGGTAGATAACATAAAATACTTTCCACTTATAAAGAAGGAAAAAATAATTCTAAATTTGTTCTGAATTGAAAGATAAATCCAGCCTAAGAAAATTATATACTAATGTGTCACTTCTGTATTTATCTAATTTACTTTTTTATTTTCTTTCAGGAGTAAATATGTCTTTAAAAATTCATTTCTTACACTCCCACTTCAATTTTTTCCCGCAAAATTTTGGCGACGAAAGTGACGAGCATGGCGAAAGGTTTCACCAGCAAATGAAAGTGATTGAAAGTCGGTATCAAGGATTCTGGGATGTCACTATGATGGGCGACTACTGTTGGTTTCTCATAAGAGAAACCGATCCTAATCTAAATAAGCGTCAAAACAAGACACATAACTTTTTCAATTATAAAATAAGATCATAGAGTTAAGACAGAACCATATGTACATATGCTATTATTTGTAGGGTACTTAAGTATCAAATGGATATATTTACTTGAATGCTTATAACTTTTGTATTAGTTCATCGATTTTGTTCACTAATAGCCTATTTTTTTTGTAATAAAACAGAGCTTAGAGGGGGGAAAAAATATCTGCAAAAAAACAAAAAGTTTTCGAGATGCTTCCTCGCAATTACACATTTTTTTATATTTTTACAAAAAAAATTTAAAAAATCCGTAATGATTGTTCACTATGTTTGAATCTGCAGGACCTAGCAAAAAGTGTTGTATGTACTGATTATAGTAAATTTTATAAGCTTTAAAATTTTGCAAACCATTTTGGAAGAGCTCAGTTTGTTCTTGAGATATACACGATTAAGTGGAGCCATCTTTTTTGTTTTTTGAAATAACGGTAAATCGTAAATATCTCAAAAACTTACCATTCAAGTAAAAATAACCTTGATTTTCGGAATTAGGAGGTGGTTTTACATAGGAATTTCACTATGGCGTCTCTGGTGCATTTTGGCTGTAAACCAGTGTAATCAGTTATCTGAAGATGAGTACGATTTACTTGGTCACTTTTAAATCAGATATGAATCTGAACCAAACCCAGTATACACAGCCGAAGCATATTCATTGATAGAAAGCTATAGCGAAAATTGTGACCTAAAAACGATTCTGGCGCATTATTGGGAAGCGAGAAAATATATACAAACAACTTTATACAATTTATACAAAATAGTTAGTTCACGCAGCTCCTGCTACGCAAGTTAGCGTAGAACGGGCATTTTCAACTTTAAAATACGTGTTCAATGACTATAGGTCAAATTTAAATGACTACCTCACTGTGGCAATTTTAATATTACACCTTAATTCATTAAAATTTTTTTTGTTGATGCAATATATTGTATAATTGTTAAATAACATCGTTGAATATCTATATGTACTTATATTAAAATGTTTCTTTATCTTTTCTTGCTACATTTATCAATATATGCTATATACATACATACATGGTACATGGTGATCTCGGACAGGATTGCTAAAAGCACAATCCAGACATACGCAACTATGCCTACGTTGGTACATAAATAACAAAGAAATGCGGAATGCATTCCTTACATTTGCAATCCGAGGCATGAAATACAGCGAATAAAAACAAAGGAATAAAAAGAGGAATGATTATTCGGGAATAATAAAAGGAATAAGGACTGCAAATTTGCATTCCTTATTCCAAAAAAATGAGAAAAAGGCTGCAACCAAAGTTGTTATTCAGTTGATGGTAATGCATGGATTTAATTGCTACATGAGTGCACTCCTTAACAGCTCTGGCGGCTACTTGAGTTTAGTATTAATTTACTGTTTTGTATTAAGAATTAACATCTAAATATAAGATAATGCCCATAAAACCAATCTATTTATTTGGAAAAATTTATAGTTTTCATCTATTTGACAATAACCAGTATATCTGGTATTTCATTAACCAAGTCAGCTAATAAAATTAACCATATGTTAGCCACTTCGATAACCAATTCAACAAGTAATTTTCACCACATGTTAGCCAAAACAATAGCCAACTGAACGAATATTTTTATACCCAGCGTACTAGTACTAGTACAAGGGTATATTAATTTTGTCCACATAGCGGTACTATGTAACGGCGCAAAATAATCGAGTTAGATATGGGGTTCCATATATGAAAGTTCTTAGGTTGAAAAGAGGAATTGATTAAGGCATGTCCGTCCGTGTACACGATAACTTGAGTAAAAATTGAGATATTTGCATGAAGTTTTGCATACAGGTTACTTTCTGGCCAAGGTATGTTGCTATTGAAAATGGGCGAAATCGGATGATAACCACGCCCCCTTTTTCGATATCGAAAATTTCGAAAAACGTATAAAACGGGTTAATTCCATATCATAAGCAGCTACAATGATAATATTTGCAATATGTATTCATTTATATGTACTAAGGCGGATTTTATCAAATTTTTTGCAAAGGGGTGTGGCACCGCCCACATATATTTGAAGAAATTTTAAAATTTTGACTCTTAATAACTTGAGAACAGTTTATGCTAGTATAACGAAATTTTGTAGAGGGCATACTATTGTTGTGTTAAATTCAGATATAGAAAATAAACGAACTCGCTTGGCGACCACGCCTACTTTTTTATAAAAGTTATATTGAAAGGAGGTGGAAATATTGAAAAGTCCATATCTAATTAACTGATGCCGCTATAATAATATAATTTGGTACATACATCAATTTTCACATTCTTAATATTATTTTTGCAAAATTTTGGAAAGTAGGCGTGGCACCGCCCACTTATGATTCAGGCGATTTTCAAATTCGACTGCTAATAGCTTCAGAACGGTGTGAGATAGGTTTACGAAACTAGGTACCAGGCATGTTATGTTTATGTAGAGTACTACCACAGAAAATAAGAAAAATCGGTGAACGACCACGCCCTTTTTTGGACTAAAGTTCTCTAAACGAGAGTTTGGAAACCGGAATATGCAATATCTGTTTAACTGATAAAGATATAATGCTAAAATTTAGTACACTCATTCACCTGATGATGTTATTAGTGATGTTTAAAGGTTTTTTGGTAATATTTTGGAAAATGGGCGTGGCACCGCCCACAAGTGAAAAAACAAAATATCAACATTTCGCTATTAACAAGCCACTTTGAAAGTATCAGAACTATCTGCAATGAAAACTGATCTTCAAATAGTGATAAACCACATAATAAAATCCGTGTGCGTGCCACCACCCACTTTTTTAAAATTAGGTAAATATTGATTAATGGACACATAGATCCGTATATCAAAAAATTTCACAAAATACGTTAAATGTTATGGGCATGGCACGCCTTCTTTTCCAAAGTTATATATAGGACATGGTATTTATAACCCTTGTAGAGATCGATTCAGTACTTTTGGCTCATGTAAGCGGTTAAAGCTTTATAAGCAAGGAGCGTGGCCGCGCCCACCAAATTCGCTATTGTTTAGGCTCGGAATAGATTGGTTTTTAAAATGGGCTAAATCGGATGAAAACTACTCCCCCTTCCCGAACTTAGACTTCCTTACTTGTTTTCACCACAGTTTATCCAAAACACAAACCATTTCATAGCATATTATAAACTACTTGTTAGCCAAAACAATAGCCAGTTTTTGAAAGGGAAATTTTTGAGGGCTGGAAATTTGGGAAACAGTTGTGGTTAAAATCTTCACACGGCCTGAACAAAATTAGCCACTTTTTCACCGTTTGAAAAATTAATGAAACCAAGCTTTTAGCTATATAGCTGACCGGTATCTGGTTTGTAGTTTATGTACGTATACAAATATACTTGGAAATATACAAAACTTATCAATATTTCTCTTGATTTTGTATTTTATTGTTAACGAAACAAAACTCGAACAAAATTCGAAAAGTTAATTTTTTTTTGATAATTACACTGGATCACAAATTCCAACTTTTTTTCTGCACCAGAGACGCCATAGTGAAATTCCTATGTAAAATCACCTCCTAATTCCGAAAATCAAAGTTATTTTTACTTGAATGGTACCGTTTCTGAGATATTTACGATTTACCATTATTTCAAAAAACAAAAAAAATGGCTCCACTTAATCGTGTATATCTCAAAAACAAATTGAGCTATTCGAAAACGGTTTGAAAAATTTGAAGGCTTATAAAATTCACTATAATCAGTACATACAACACTTTTTGCTAGGTCCTGCAGATTCAAACATAGCGAACAATCATTACGGATTTTTTAAATTTTTTTTGTAAAAATATAAAAAAATGTGTACTTTGCGAGGAAGCATCTCGAAAACTTTTTGTTTTTTTGCAGATATTTTACAAACAAGTTATTTAAAAGTTTTTTGTTTTGCCAAATATCAAAAGCAAAATGAATTCTGAATCAAGGAAGCATCTCGAAAACTTTTTGTTTTTTTGCAGATATTTTTCCCCCCTCTAAGCTCTGTTTTATTACAAAAAAAATAAGCTATCAGTGAACAAAATCGATGAACTAATACAAAAGTTATAAGCATTCAAGTAAATATATCCATTTAATGCTTAAGTACCCTACTGGTACATATGTGTTAGTATTCGTATATCAGTTAGTTAGCAGGTAGATTTTCGAAAAGTTATTAGATACAAAAAGCTGTTAGTGGCGTTTTCTCAAACCTAGGTACATTTTAAACAAGAGCATATTTTTGAGGCAGGTAGTGTTTTTTTTGTAGAACTAGGGAACCTTTTTGTTTAGGTAGGCTTGAATTTTTACTGGATCTAAGTATAAATAAGAGTACATGCGCCTTGTTCCTTCATAATATCTGCAAGGCTCGCCGGATACTCTTCAGTTTATAATTGCAGTTTATAACCCGTCATTTACTTAAAAATAAAAAATGAATAAAAGGGCGCGAGAGTTTGAGTGTACAAATGATCCAGATATGTTCTGTTTCATCTGCGGTCAATTTATTGTTAAAAGTATGAGACGTGTGTTTTCAAATCCTTTGAAAGTTACATACTATAAGTGTTTTGGAATTGAGCCTAAAAACAATGAAAAACCATGGACACCGAACACGGTGTGCACCACATGCCGAGTCGAATTGATTTCTTCGGTACATACGTTGTAAAAATTAGGAATTTGTTCCCTTTTAATGCATAGCTGACTAATTTCTAAAACTATCTATTTAGGCGACGTGTGAAATTTATTACACCAATGAAGTGGAGGGAACCAACTTGCCATTCAACGGACTGCTATATTTGTACTACAAAAGTACTTGGGGTTGGAAAGTCCAGAAAAGTAACCTATGCGAGCGTATCTACAGTGTCATTACCAGAACTAATTTCAACAGAAGCGACATTGCCAGAATCAAATTTAATTTTAGTTCCGGCTCCAGTTTCATTGTCAACAGTAGTATCTGATTACGCGGCATCATGTTGTACTGAATTTCAAACGGAAAACGAAAGAAATTCTTTGTCACAAGCACAACTCAATGATTGGATAAGGGATTTGGAATTGTCAAAGGAAAAGGCCGAACTACACGCCTCTCGAATGCAACAATTTAAATTTGTTTCATCCGATGTTAAGGTAACATATTATAGAACTCGTCACGAAGAATTTTCCAAGTACTATACGAAGGAGGACAGTGTTTGTTACTGCAAAGACATTGCTGGTCTATTCAAACAATTTGGTGAACCATATGATTCAAAAGAGTGGCGATTGTTCATAGACGGCAATAAATTAAGTTTAAGGGCCGTATTATTGCATATTGGCAACCAAAAGCCATCTATCCCGATCGCGCATGCAGTAAATACGAATAGCCGAGCTCGTCAAGACCACTACATCATAAAGGATTGGCCAGAACGAATCGAGTTTCAAGTTGGGGTAGATAACATAAAATACTCTCCACTTATAAAGAAGGAAAAAATAATTCTAAATTTGTTCTGAATTGAAAGATAAATCCAGCCTAAGAAAATAATATAGATACTAATGTGTCACTTATGTATTTATCTAATTTACTTTTTTATTTTCTTTCAGGAGTAAATATGTCTTTAAAAATTCATTTCTTACACTCCCACTTCAATTTTTTCCCGCAAAATCTTGGCGACGAAAGGGACGAGCATGGCGAAAGGTTTCACCAGCAAATGAAAGTGATTGAAAGTCGGTATCAAGGATTCTGGGATGTCACTATGATGAGCGACTACTGTTGGTTTCTCATAAGAGAAACCGATAATAATCTAAATAAGCGTCAAAACAAGACACATAACTTTTTCAATTATAAAATAAGATCATAAAGTTAAGACAGAACCATATGTACATATGCTATTATTTGTAGGGTACTTAAGTATCAAATGGATATATTTACTTGAATGCTTATAACTTTTGTATTAGTTCATCGATTTTGTTCACTGATAGCTTATTTTTTTTGTAATAAAACAGAGCTTAGAGGGGGGAAAAATATCTGCAAAAAAACAAAAAGTTTTCGAGATGCTTCCTTGATTCAGAATTCATTTTGCTTTTGATATTTGGCAAAACAAAAAACTTTTAAATAACTTGTTTGTAAAATTATTGAAACAATTTCTGTTTTGTTTACTTCGCTGTGCATGTCTGTTACAGACAGAGGCAGCGGCTTCACGTCGAAAGATTTTGAAGAATACATGAAAAACAGGAACGTTGCGCATATAAAAGTAGCCACTAATTCATCCCAAGCAAATGGACAAGTAGAAAGAGTAAACTGAAGGTAAGTTGGCAAAACTGAGTGACCCTATCTCGCACTCCGACTGGGTTAAACAACTAAACAAAATAGAATTTGCACTAAATAATTCAGTTAATAGATCCACAGGCATAACACTAAGCGAAGCCCTATTTGGTGTGAATCAAAGAGGTGAAGTTGTTGATAAACTTACAGAACACCTAGACGAGTACATTTCAGGCCCGGAGTGGAGGGATTTAGATGCGTTACGTGATATTGCCAAGAAAAATATAGAAAAACGTCAGGATTACAACCTAAGCCGTAGTGAGCATAGAAAGCCAAGGGTGGGCGCCTTTGTAGTGATAAAAAATGTCGACACCACTGTTGGGGTTAACAAGAAGCTTTTGCCCAAAGTTAAGGGACCCTATGTGGTTCATAAGAAACTTCCGAATGACCATTACTTGATAAGAGATATTGAAAATGGCCAAATTACCCAAATACCCTTCAATAGTATTATTGAAGCATGTAACATAAAAAACTGGAAGAGCAAAGAGAATAGGTGTAGTAAAAACAAGATTAAAGACGGCAAAGCCGAGTAGATAGTAATAACTTTTTATTTTATACCATACTAGAAGGACCCGGCAGACGTTGTTCTGCCCAAATTTAGGGAAAAAATCGCACGATAAATAAACAAGTTTGGAATATTTCGGTCCCTGGTCCACTTCCCCGAAAAAAGTTAACCTCAAATTTTACCAAAAGTAAAAGTCTACCTTTGTACCAAATTTGAAGAAAATCGCACCAAAAATAAAAAATTTTGGAATATTTCGGTCCCTGGTCCACTTCCCCGAAAAAAGTTAACCTCAAATTTTAACAAAAGTAAAAGTCTACCTCTGTCCTAAATTTGAAGAAAATCGCACAATTAATAAAAAAGTTTGGAATATTTCGGTCCCTGGTCCACTTCCCGGAAAAAAAGTTACCGCAAATTTTAACAAAAGTAAAAGACTACCTTTGTACTAAATTTGAAGAAAATCGTAGTATAAATAAAAAAGTTTGGAATATTTCGGTCCCTGGTCCACTTCCTGGTATAAAACTTTACATAAACACTCTCCGGACTCCTACTGAGCTATCCTGTAAATATGAACAAAATCGGCGCTGTAGTTCCGGAGTCTATAACATACATACATACATACGTACATACATCCTATTTTATATATATAGATGATCGGATCGATCATAAAAGTCAGATTGGCCGAGCTGTAGTAGATTACAAAAGGTAATGTGTACTAGCCTTTAGGTTATTTAATGAAAATGTATCAAATAAGGTGGTAGCCCCAAATACAATTAATAAATTGCTTGGCAGCACTGCTCGTTGTAACGAGCTATGACTTGGCCGAACTGCTTCACTTGTCAAATAGCAACGAAATCGTGTGTACCATTTTCCGCAACAAAATTAAAAAAATATTTGTGCACTTTTGAAGTCTGCTGGAGCCGAACACCATGTCGCCAATCCAATGCTATTCGACGAGCTCATTACTAAGTTGCCATGAGTAAACGTATTGATCGGGGCCGGTATGTGACAACTATATCAACTCGAGCCACGGTGTCACACTTTAGTGATTGGCTCACTGCACTTGCTAACGTGATATGTACCGTGAATGATGAATGTAATTGCCAGCCCTGAACCTAAACGCCGCACAGTGCTCCATGTGGATGATTCCAACTCGAAAGGATGTTTGGTTTGCCAGGGTCAGCATAAGACAGCTGATTGCAAGCGCTTACTAGAAGCTTCCATACCTGATCGATGGACCCAAGTTAAATCACTTCGTTTATGTTTTGCCTCACATCACTAGTAACTGCAGAAGGAGAAAGATTTGCGGCATAGATGGATGCGGCAGATCACATCATAACTTCGTCTGTATAGCCTGAATCTGCAATGGTTTGGGGGTCATTCGGTCCGAGAGCCTGCTCTTTAGTCGATTTACAAATAAGCGGGCATGACGAAATTACATAAGCTGCACCGAGTCCATGCCGTACAGAGCCTAAAGTTACCATCCAAAGCAGAGCCTCAGGCGCAGTGATTTGGATCTGGACGATCAGGAAGCACGCCAACTACCAGTTCAGCCGCACTCAAGAGCAACACCACGCCTTTTTATAGACATCGAGAATTGCCACTTGGGCTTGGCATCGACCACCATTATCATAAGAAAGCATGTACCATTTGCAGCGATACCGGAGCTGGGCTGGGTAGTGTTTGGGCCCGTCAGCAAATGGTCGCAGCCACACTGGGTAGTGTTTGGACCAGTCAGCAAATGCTCGCAGCCACATACCTTTTTTTGAATTGTGGTGCGGATGAACCGCTCCATAATAAAGTTTTTTTAGTCCCGGAAAACTTCGATTTTTGTTTGACGCCCAGCTCAGTGTTTTTTCCTTGAACAGCTGTCTACTTGCCGTTAACGTCTATTCCTTTCCGATTTTGTGCGAGGGCTGTGGGCATAGTATATCTCTACTAGTAGCGCAACTAACAGCCGAATCAGCACACACACACAAACCACACAGGGTACGTTGTATGCAATAATAAAGCAATCGGATTTTAATGCTGCAATGTTAACGTGAACCCCCTGCGGGTTGGGGTTTAGAATATGCCCGCGTTAGGCATACCGGTCGTAAGAGGCGACTAATATGCACAAAGGTAATGATGTGCAACTCGATGGTTGATCTACGGATATGATGCCCCCCACCTCTCATTACAAATCTTCTCTTTCCTTTCGGAAAGAGGAATTACATGACCTAGAAGGCTGCGCTGGTCATAACAAATCGCTACCACGACAGTCGGGCAGTGCCGCAAGGGAGTACCGGAGCGTACTGGAATCATATCCGGCCAAGGACTGTTAATTCGGCAACACTTCCCAAAACCTTCGGGGAGTGATTTTGTTGCTACAACAACAACAACAACAACAACAACAAAACTACAAAAGTATAAGATATAAAGCAGTTTTAACAACTTATCAGATGCTATTAATTGTACCTTTCATTAAAAATAAAAGTTTCTAGTTGCAATTTTTACTGTCAAGCAACTCTGAACGTTATTTCCTCCATTCCACTTTGTCGGAGTACCATCATCCATTGCCTTACACTCCGATTCGTAAAAAAAAATGTCAAACTAGTAGAGGTAAACAATGGCTGTGGGTCTCTGTGGTGACATCAAGGAAGTGTTCCAGTAAGTCCTAATACGTCCGGAAGACAGGTGTTCTCAGCGATTCCTCTAGCGTAACGGTAATTCGGAGCAAACACCTGATATCTACGAAATGTGTGTCATGACTTTTAGAGCTGCCTGCTTGCCTTGTGCGGCTCATTATATTAAAACGCGAAATGCTATTTTAGAGAGCCATTTCGTTGATGGCTTGGTGAATAGCAACGCGAGTAAGGGTCATTCAAATGGGCGCAGGGTTTGAGCTTCGCAATTTCATTTCAAACTCTGTCGATGTGATTGCAGCATTGGGCGGAATGGACGTGGAAAAGACTTTTGGCTTAAAAGATTATCTCTGTACGGAAAGGATTCTCGGGTTGCATTGGAATCCAGCTACAGACTGTTTTAAGTTTGGGCTGAAGTTCAACAAAGTCAGCTAGGCAGTAATTAGCGGCAGTCGGTGTCCTACAAAGAGGGAGCTACTCAGTGTGGTTATGTCCATTTTCGACTGGGGTCTCGGCTACTTTGTTGTTGGAGCAAAATTATTTATGCAAGTTGTGGAAACATGAGACCGATTGGGAAGATCCACTTCCACCAGATAGAACAGTCATAAAATATATGGCGATTTTACTTCCACAATGGTGCACCTGAAACCTTACAGTTACATGTATTTGTGGAAAGTAGTGAAGACGCCTTTGCTGCTGTCGCGTATTGGCGAACATCATATGCGCGAAGTCAAAGTGCGCACCAATAAAAACTATAACCATCCCGCGTTTAGGGCTGCAAGCTGCTTTTTTAGGAGTTCGTCTGCAATAAGCTGTGGGAGAATCGCATTCCGTCAAGGTCGACAAATGCTATATGTGGAATGATTCGGGGATAGTTATCAAATGGATTAGAAGCCAACATCGCAAATGGAAGCTTTTGGTGTAGCATAGATTGGCCGCAAAAGACCGAAAACGTGACCGATGAAGCTACTCATTTAAACCATAACATCGTATTCGGGCCTATGACGCGCTGGTTACGACGTCCATCATTCTTACTTGAAGACAAGCATGCCTGGCTTACAGAAGATGCGATTATATTCGAAGTACAATGTGATGAAGAACTATCTTCACGGCGCGCATTGGTTATCGTATGGAAAGATTTCATCTAATTCGATCGTTTTTCCCTCTTGTAAGAGGTTCCTGAGAACTAACGCCTGGGTTATACTTTTTATCAAAATATGCCGCAGAAACAAAATTAAGAATCCCTTCGGGCTTGGTGTTGATGATCTCGGAGCCATGAAGATTTGTCGCCTTGTACAGAGGGAATATTTTTCCGAAGAAATTCAACAAATTCAGAATGGACAAAATATAACCAGCAAGAGCTCCCTGGTGCAGTTGCTGACATATCTGGCTGAGGATGGAGTTCTTCGCGTTCGTCGACATATAGATGCTGCCAGCTGGCTTCCGATGTGCACTAGACGCCCAATTGTATTGCTGTCCACACATGTGTATACGAAGATGTTACCGTAGCATCATCATATGCGAATGGGCCATGGAATGACGAGGCCACTATATGCGCTATTCGCTCAGAATACTGGGTTCAACGCCTAAGATCGCTTCTACGCAATGTCATCGCTAATTGTTAAATGTGTCGCCAATGTAAAGTAGAATCTATTCTGGGACCGAGGTCAGAATTAGTTACTTTGAGTTACAAATAACTTTTCAATATACGCTGGGTGTTGAATGATCAACATTTAAGGTAATTTTTATATTAAGCTACAAAATTGAGCTAGTGACTTGTTACTATGTCTCTAAAACTCGCAAGCGGTAGTTTTTTGAGGTTAAAAAAAAAGCTAACTTTTGAATTCACACATGGCTTAAGTACCGACTCGTAATCAGAAATTTTATTATTGAAAGAATATTGTTGGCGTGAACAACGAGGCGAAAACGTGCGGGGGGAACTAACACAACGATTCATAAAGTGGGTGTTCAACTCGCCATTTCACCCAGCTGAAGGTGGGGGTTAAAAGAGGATGCAAGCGGGTGTTGCATCAAACACTTAAAAAAAATACGTTGTACTGTTTACTTGTTGAAGCTGAAAACATCGTCAACTCTCTTGGCCACTCACGCACCTGCCCATCTTTCCAAACCAAGAACAGCCGTTAACGCCGAACGACTTCCTATTGCACATGGCTCGCCAACTCACTTCTGGAAAAGATGTGTGCTGGAATATCTTCCTACTTTAACGCGACGGGCGAAGTGCTATCAACCTACGAAACCATTGAAGGAAGGAGATTTAGAGTTCCTGTGCGATCCAAATGTTCCAAGACAAAGGTGGTGCCGTGGCGTGGTTGAGCAGTTATATCTTTGGAAAAATGGTGTAGTCCGAAGAGCTGACGAACGTACGAATTCGGGGATCAAGAGGAGAGCGGTGTCCAAGTTGCACGTTGAGTCTTGTGAATGGAGCTTTTTACGAGGACGGGGATGTCACAGAACGCCCTGTAGCGAATGAAATTTGTACCAAAAATCTATTAATCTGGCAATACTGAATGTATAATGGTAATATCAGACAAATCAGCTACAGAGTTTTTTGAGAGCTTTATTTTGACCCACGATGTGATGAATGTCATAAAATATAATTTAGGAACCGAATACAAAAATAAATTATTTGCAGAGCTTTCCCAACTTCTGAAAATGAAACATTATATCTCAACCGCGTACCACCACGATACCGCCTGTACAACAGAGCGTAAACACAGTCATTGTGTATCAGTACAAGTCAGAAACAAAATTTATATGCCAATGTACAAACATTCAAGAAGCAAAGAATGATATATTAGCATTTTTATTAGCATTATACCTAACTTATTAACTAAAAGCCAAGAATGCTGATATATAGTAAGTTTTTACCAATTTAATACCTAACTAATTAACTAATATTACCAAAAAAAAATATTCTTCCGCATGCCATTGTACAAACATTCAAAAAGCAATGAATGCTAAAATATATTGTCATTTTTATACCTGACTAGTTAACTTATTAAAAAATGAAAAATATTCTTAAAAATACAGCCCTACTGCTTCTTCTACTTTCCTTTGTACACACTTCTTACCTACTTCTATAAAACCTGTTCTACATTTATATACTTACTGAATTAAAGACTATTGAACTAGAAGGTCTTGTTTTCTTTCACTTCGGTCACCGCGCGTAAGTCTCTAACAAGGGTTATGGGCCCAGTTGCAGTATATATATATAGATACAGTTTAACTTGAAAAAATAAGTCAAAGTTTGTGAAAATATTGTTGGCAATTGATTAAAAAAATATTTGTGCACTTTTGAAGTCTGCTGGAGCCGAACACCATGTCGCCAATCCAATGCTATTCGACGAGCTCATTACTAAGTTGCCATGAGTAAACGTATTGATCGGGGCCGGTATGTGACAACTATATCAACTCGAGCCACGGTGTCACACTTTAGTGATTGGCTCACTGCACTTGCTAACGTGATATGTACCGTGAATGATGAATGTAATTGCCAGCCCTGAACCTAAACGCCGCACAGTGCTCCATGTGGATGATTCCAACTCGAAAGGATGTTTGGTTTGCCAGGGTCAGCATAAGACAGCTGATTGCAAGCGCTTACTAGAAGCTTCCATACCTGATCGATGGACCCAAGTTAAATCACTTCGTTTATGTTTTGCCTCACATCACTAGTAACTGCAGAAGGAGAAAGATTTGCGGCATAGATGGATGCGGCAGATCACATCATAACTTCGTCTGTATAGCCTGAATCTGCAATGGTTTGGGGGTCATTCGGTCCGAGAGCCTGCTCTTTAGTCGATTTACAAATAAGCGGGCATGACGAAATTACATAAGCTGCACCGAGTCCATGCCGTACAGAGCCTAAAGTTACCATCCAAAGCAGAGCCTCAGGCGCAGTGATTTGGATCTGGACGATCAGGAAGCACGCCAACTACCAGTTCAGCCGCACTCAAGAGCAACACCACGCCTTTTTATAGACATCGAGAATTGCCACTTGGGCTTGGCATCGACCACCATTATCATAAGAAAGCATGTACCATTTGCAGCGATACCGGAGCTGGGCTGGGTAGTGTTTGGGCCCGTCAGCAAATGGTCGCAGCCACACTGGGTAGTGTTTGGACCAGTCAGCAAATGCTCGCAGCCACATACCTTTTTTTGAATTGTGGTGCGGATGAACCGCTCCATAATAAAGTTTTTTTAGTCCCGGAAAACTTCGATTTTTGTTTGACGCCCAGCTCAGTGTTTTTTCCTTGAACAGCTGTCTACTTGCCGTTAACGTCTATTCCTTTCCGATTTTGTGCGAGGGCTGTGGGCATAGTATATCTCTACTAGTAGCGCAACTAACAGCCGAATCAGCACACACACACAAACCACACAGGGTACGTTGTATGCAATAATAAAGCAATCGGATTTTAATGCTGCAATGTTAACGTGAACCCCCTGCGGGTTGGGGTTTAGAATATGCCCGCGTTAGGCATACCGGTCGTAAGAGGCGACTAATATGCACAAAGGTAATGATGTGCAACTCGATGGTTGATCTACGGATATGATGCCCCCCACCTCTCATTACAAATCTTCTCTTTCCTTTCGGAAAGAGGAATTACATGACCTAGAAGGCTGCGCTGGTCATAACAAATCGCTACCACGACAGTCGGGCAGTGCCGCAAGGGAGTACCGGAGCGTACTGGAATCATATCCGGCCAAGGACTGTTAATTCGGCAACACTTCCCAAAACCTTCGGGGAGTGATTTTGTTGCTACAACAACAACAACAACAACAACAACAAAACTACAAAAGTATAAGATATAAAGCAGTTTTAACAACTTATCAGATGCTATTAATTGTACCTTTCATTAAAAATAAAAGTTTCTAGTTGCAATTTTTACTGTCAAGCAACTCTGAACGTTATTTCCTCCATTCCACTTTGTCGGAGTACCATCATCCATTGCCTTACACTCCGATTCGTAAAAAAAAATGTCAAACTAGTAGAGGTAAACAATGGCTGTGGGTCTCTGTGGTGACATCAAGGAAGTGTTCCAGTAAGTCCTAATACGTCCGGAAGACAGGTGTTCTCAGCGATTCCTCTAGCGTAACGGTAATTCGGAGCAAACACCTGATATCTACGAAATGTGTGTCATGACTTTTAGAGCTGCCTGCTTGCCTTGTGCGGCTCATTATATTAAAACGCGAAATGCTATTTTAGAGAGCCATTTCGTTGATGGCTTGGTGAATAGCAACGCGAGTAAGGGTCATTCAAATGGGCGCAGGGTTTGA
Source organism: Sphenella marginata (assembly GCA_951509765.1). NCBI lineage: Eukaryota > Metazoa > Arthropoda > Insecta > Diptera > Tephritidae > Sphenella > Sphenella marginata. The sequence continues at coordinate 37,878,372 of OX608079.1, read as the reverse complement.
GCTTCGCAATTTCATTTCAAACTCTGTCGATGTGATTGCAGCATTGGGCGGAATGGACGTGGAAAAGACTTTTGGCTTAAAAGATTATCTCTGTACGGAAAGGATTCTCGGGTTGCATTGGAATCCAGCTACAGACTGTTTTAAGTTTGGGCTGAAGTTCAACAAAGTCAGCTAGGCAGTAATTAGCGGCAGTCGGTGTCCTACAAAGAGGGAGCTACTCAGTGTGGTTATGTCCATTTTCGACTGGGGTCTCGGCTACTTTGTTGTTGGAGCAAAATTATTTATGCAAGTTGTGGAAACATGAGACCGATTGGGAAGATCCACTTCCACCAGATAGAACAGTCATAAAATATATGGCGATTTTACTTCCACAATGGTGCACCTGAAACCTTACAGTTACATGTATTTGTGGAAAGTAGTGAAGACGCCTTTGCTGCTGTCGCGTATTGGCGAACATCATATGCGCGAAGTCAAAGTGCGCACCAATAAAAACTATAACCATCCCGCGTTTAGGGCTGCAAGCTGCTTTTTTAGGAGTTCGTCTGCAATAAGCTGTGGGAGAATCGCATTCCGTCAAGGTCGACAAATGCTATATGTGGAATGATTCGGGGATAGTTATCAAATGGATTAGAAGCCAACATCGCAAATGGAAGCTTTTGGTGTAGCATAGATTGGCCGCAAAAGACCGAAAACGTGACCGATGAAGCTACTCATTTAAACCATAACATCGTATTCGGGCCTATGACGCGCTGGTTACGACGTCCATCATTCTTACTTGAAGACAAGCATGCCTGGCTTACAGAAGATGCGATTATATTCGAAGTACAATGTGATGAAGAACTATCTTCACGGCGCGCATTGGTTATCGTATGGAAAGATTTCATCTAATTCGATCGTTTTTCCCTCTTGTAAGAGGTTCCTGAGAACTAACGCCTGGGTTATACTTTTTATCAAAATATGCCGCAGAAACAAAATTAAGAATCCCTTCGGGCTTGGTGTTGATGATCTCGGAGCCATGAAGATTTGTCGCCTTGTACAGAGGGAATATTTTTCCGAAGAAATTCAACAAATTCAGAATGGACAAAATATAACCAGCAAGAGCTCCCTGGTGCAGTTGCTGACATATCTGGCTGAGGATGGAGTTCTTCGCGTTCGTCGACATATAGATGCTGCCAGCTGGCTTCCGATGTGCACTAGACGCCCAATTGTATTGCTGTCCACACATGTGTATACGAAGATGTTACCGTAGCATCATCATATGCGAATGGGCCATGGAATGACGAGGCCACTATATGCGCTATTCGCTCAGAATACTGGGTTCAACGCCTAAGATCGCTTCTACGCAATGTCATCGCTAATTGTTAAATGTGTCGCCAATGTAAAGTAGAATCTATTCTGGGACCGAGGTCAGAATTAGTTACTTTGAGTTACAAATAACTTTTCAATATACGCTGGGTGTTGAATGATCAACATTTAAGGTAATTTTTATATTAAGCTACAAAATTGAGCTAGTGACTTGTTACTATGTCTCTAAAACTCGCAAGCGGTAGTTTTTTGAGGTTAAAAAAAAAGCTAACTTTTGAATTCACACATGGCTTAAGTACCGACTCGTAATCAGAAATTTTATTATTGAAAGAATATTGTTGGCGTGAACAACGAGGCGAAAACGTGCGGGGGGAACTAACACAACGATTCATAAAGTGGGTGTTCAACTCGCCATTTCACCCAGCTGAAGGTGGGGGTTAAAAGAGGATGCAAGCGGGTGTTGCATCAAACACTTAAAAAAAATACGTTGTACTGTTTACTTGTTGAAGCTGAAAACATCGTCAACTCTCTTGGCCACTCACGCACCTGCCCATCTTTCCAAACCAAGAACAGCCGTTAACGCCGAACGACTTCCTATTGCACATGGCTCGCCAACTCACTTCTGGAAAAGATGTGTGCTGGAATATCTTCCTACTTTAACGCGACGGGCGAAGTGCTATCAACCTACGAAACCATTGAAGGAAGGAGATTTAGAGTTCCTGTGCGATCCAAATGTTCCAAGACAAAGGTGGTGCCGTGGCGTGGTTGAGCAGTTATATCTTTGGAAAAATGGTGTAGTCCGAAGAGCTGACGAACGTACGAATTCGGGGATCAAGAGGAGAGCGGTGTCCAAGTTGCACGTTGAGTCTTGTGAATGGAGCTTTTTACGAGGACGGGGATGTCACAGAACGCCCTGTAGCGAATGAAATTTGTACCAAAAATCTATTAATCTGGCAATACTGAATGTATAATGGTAATATCAGACAAATCAGCTACAGAGTTTTTTGAGAGCTTTATTTTGACCCACGATGTGATGAATGTCATAAAATATAATTTAGGAACCGAATACAAAAATAAATTATTTGCAGAGCTTTCCCAACTTCTGAAAATGAAACATTATATCTCAACCGCGTACCACCACGATACCGCCTGTACAACAGAGCGTAAACACAGTCATTGTGTATCAGTACAAGTCAGAAACAAAATTTATATGCCAATGTACAAACATTCAAGAAGCAAAGAATGATATATTAGCATTTTTATTAGCATTATACCTAACTTATTAACTAAAAGCCAAGAATGCTGATATATAGTAAGTTTTTACCAATTTAATACCTAACTAATTAACTAATATTACCAAAAAAAAATATTCTTCCGCATGCCATTGTACAAACATTCAAAAAGCAATGAATGCTAAAATATATTGTCATTTTTATACCTGACTAGTTAACTTATTAAAAAATGAAAAATATTCTTAAAAATACAGCCCTACTGCTTCTTCTACTTTCCTTTGTACACACTTCTTACCTACTTCTATAAAACCTGTTCTACATTTATATACTTACTGAATTAAAGACTATTGAACTAGAAGGTCTTGTTTTCTTTCACTTCGGTCACCGCGCGTAAGTCTCTAACAAGGGTTATGGGCCCAGTTGCAGTATATATATATAGATACAGTTTAACTTGAAAAAATAAGTCAAAGTTTGTGAAAATATTGTTGGCAATTGACCTTCAATATGAGTTTATCATACACACAAATAGACAAACTCGATGGGGAGAATTATAATACTTGGGAAGTACATATGAAGAGCCTTCTGATCACTCAGGATTACTGGCACGTAATAGAGAAGGCGCGTCCCGATGATGCAACGGCAAATGACAGGCTGAAATGGGAAGTGGCGGACAGGAAGGCGCTCGCTATGATCAACTTGTGTATGAAGCCGTCGGAGCTGCTCCATTTAAAAAAGTGCGAAACTGCAAGGGCAGCATGGGAAATACTCAAAAGTATGTATAACGCTGACGGACCAGCTCGTAAGTTGAATCTTTTCAAAAGATTAGTAAAATTTAAATTTTCAATGTCGGAAAAATTCTCCGTTCAACTAAATCAATATTCGTCGATTGTGGATGGGTTAAATGAGGTCGGCATAACTGTATCAGATGATTTATTAAGTTTGTTGTTGCTTTGCAGCCTTCCAGAAGAGCTGGAAAGTTTCGTGGTCGCAATTGATAGCAGAGATGAATTGCCAAAATGGCAGAGTTTGAAAGTAAAGATTCTCGAAGAAGAAGAACGGCAAGGTGAAAAGAATGACACTCCGGATAAGGTATTTGCGGCGAAAAAGCAATGGAACAAAGATAAAATCACAACGACAAGTAGACAGCGCAGTCAAAGCAGCGAAAATGACAACAACAGCAGTAGTTGGTATACCCACTACAAGCGTGACCGCAATGACGTTAAATGTTTTAACTCCGGCAAACGTGGCCATGTTAAAGCAAAATGCAAATCTAATCGTCAGTCCCCTACGGTTCTAAGATTATTTTATGCGAATGAGAAGAGAAACAAAAATATGTGGATTTTAGACAGCGGCGCTTCAGCGCATATGTGTTACGAGAAAGATTTATTCTTCTCAATCAAAAATTATTCACGAAAAATTATGCTTGCTTCTGGCGATTTTGTAATGGCGCCGGGTATAGGCAGTATTATGCTGCGCTCAAATGACTCTTTAATCGAACTGCGAGAGGTATTGTATGTGCCGGATTTGAAAACGAATTTTTTATCTGTTAGCAAAATAATAAATAACAAACATACAGTGCAGTTTAACAAACACAGCGCATGGCTGAAAGATGTCAAAGGTAATGTTATTTTGAAAGCTAACTTAGACGATGGGTTATTTGTTGTGAACTTGAATGTAAACAAAAGTTATGAGAATTTGAGTTCGGCAGTGGCCATGGAAAACGATCTAATTAAATGGCATCAGCGTTTCGGGCATTTAAATGCAGCTGATTTAAATTTGTTAATGCGAAAAGAGATGGTGGGTGGTCTAGCAGTAAATAAGTCGGAAGAGTTTGAGTGTGAAACGTGTGCCTTATGTATGTAGCAACCAAAGGTGTGTTACAGGTTGTGCACAGTGACAAGGTGGCGCGCGATATTTTATAACTTTTGTGGATGATTTCTCCAGGTACATAGAGATACAATTTATTAGACAGAAATCAGATGCCCTTAAATGCTTCAAAGATTTTTTGTTAAGAGTTGAAAACAAACAGGTCGAAAACTAAAATGCTTACGTACTGATAACGGGAAGGAGTACATAAATGAGAGTTTTAAAAAATTCTGTAGCGAGAATGGAATAGTTCACGAGACCACGGTTTCTTATACGCCAGAACAAAATGGCATTGCCGAGAGAGTTAACAGAACCGTTGTCGAGATGGCACGCTGCATGCTGTCGTCTTCCAATCTTCCTCACTCGTTATGGGCTGAAGCTGTAAACACAGCTGCTTACATTCGCAATCGTAGTCCATCAAAATTGCTTAAAGAAAAGACACCTTATGAGTGTTGGTATGAAAGAAAACCTAGTGTCAAACATAGAAGGTATTCGGCTGCAATGCTGTGCTGCTTAACAAACAACCGGGTCGATCCAAGTTCGACAATAAAGGCTTTGTTGGATATGCATCGCATACGAAAGGTTACAGGCTATACAACACAGAAACTAAATGAATTATAATAGGTAGAGATGTCATATGTTTCGAAAGTAGTTTTGGCAGCAATGATAAGAGTGAGATCGATTCTAAAGGTTTAAAGGTAAACAGTAAAGAAATTGAAATAGAACAGCAGCCATTTATGAGTGACAGCGACGACGTTAAAAGCACAGAATTAGTACCACTTATGGATAGCGATGTAAGAAGCACAGAATTAGCACCTACTACGAGAGACGAGGTAAATACCACTGAACCACTAGCACCTATCAAAAGTGCGATTGAAGTGAATGAGGCCTCGTCAATTGTAGATGAAAGCAGCGATGATGGTCAGATAGTAGATGGTAAACGAAAGAGACGACGGCCGCGCATTTGTCGTGAAGGTAAGGTTGGAAGGCCACGCAAGAAATATATTACTGATAGGCCAGATCTTTTAAATTTAGCTGTTGATAACCCAACTTCAATGTCCGAGGCGGTGAATGGCGATGAAAGCGTACATTGGAAGTGCGCAATGCAGACGGAATACGATTCCTTAATGAAAAATAATGCATGGACTCTCGTAGATCGGCCATCAAACAAAAATATAAAAGGTAGTAGATGGGTGTTTACCAAAAGGTATAAAGCAGATGGTACTGTTGAAAAGTACAAAGCTAGACTTGTAGCACAGGGCTGCTCCCAAAGGCGCCAGTTTCAAAGTTCTCCACTATTCGCCTGCTACTTGCTCTTGCCGCGAAATATAAGCTTTACGTGAACCACATTGATGTAGTAACTGCTTACTTGAACGGCGAACTAAGTGAATAAGTCTACATGCGACAACCGGAGGGCTTCGAAGACAGCAAATTCCCGGCTCGGATGTGCAAGCTTAATAAATCGCTTTACGAACAGTCTGGAAGGTATTGGAATATTAAAATAAATAGTGTTCTGTGTAACATTGGATTCAGGCGGTGTAAATCAGATATTAAGATAAGAACAACGAAATAAACATCCTGAGTTTATACGTGGATGATATTATACTGGCGTGTTCCTCTGAATCAACATTGAAAGAAATTACTAAAATGCTTAATGAAGAAGTAGAGGCTGTTGATATGGGACCTATAAGTTACTACCTTGGTATCGAAGTTGAACGTCCCGTTCGGAATGGAGATATACAAATACACCAGTACAGGTATGTGAATGAGCTATGAGCAGCTGTAATGGAGTGTCGACACCATACGTGAGTGGAACGGTTCTGGCTAAATGCAAAGATAAAGAATGCAAAGGTTACAATATGGCCGAATATAAGTCGTTGGTTGGCGGTCTATCATATTTAGCTACTATATCGCGTCCAGATATTGCATATAGCGTATCCAGGTTGGCACAATTTCAGAACCACTCGCATAGCGAACATTTTCAAGCAGCAAAACGTGTGCTGAGGTACCTTAAGGAAAATCCAAAAGCGATTATAACATACAAATGGGGCACAGGCAAGCTTTCGTGTTTCAGTGATGCTGATTGGGCGGCAGATTTGGTGGACAGAAAATCGCAAAATGGTTTCGCGCTATTTCTTGGCGAAGGCCTGATATCGTGGGAGTCGGAAAAACAACCGACAGTCTCTCTTAGCACGATGGAAGCGGAGTACAAAGCAATGAGTCAAGCAGCAAAGGAGGTTTCGTTTCATCGCACCTTATGCGAGAACTGAGCTGCAGTGAGGGCGTTGAGCATGCAACAACAATACTATGCGACAATCAAAGTGCTCAGTTTGCTGTTGACAATTGAAGCATCACAACCGGTTTTTTTGCATATTCCCTTTTAAATAGCTCTCTCACATTGGTCAAGCACTAAATTTGCCTAAATTATACCTTCCTTAGCTCTTAAACTGAACCTAAAAATAATCAGTCAGTGGAAAAACGATCTAAGTGTCACGGGAAATAATGAGTACGGAGGAATATTGATTTTGTGACTTAGAACGTTATTCGCGATGATGCTTCAATTATGTATCAAGCAAACGCAGCAAACATATAGATATAAGGTATCACTTCATTAGAGAATTAAAAGAGAAAAATGAAATTAATATTATACATGTCTATTCAGCCAAAAATGCGGCTGATATATTTACAAAGTATTTACCTACAGAGAAACACAAAACATTATGTAAACTTTTGAAATTAGATATTGCTTAGTATATACATAACTAATGTTCTACAATGCACATTAAAATATATATCATTCATTACACATAGAAAAGCATTTGGGTTGAGACGGAATTTGTTGGATTACATAAAAATACAACCCTACTGCTTCTTCTACTTTCCTTTGTACACACTTCTTACCTACTTCTATAAAACCTGTTCTACATTTATATACTTACTGAATTAAAGACTATTGAACTAGAGGGTCTTGTTTTCTTTCACTTCGGTCATCGCGCGTAAGTCTCTAACACATTAGTAATAAAAGGTAAAAGAATAAACGCTCTGTACTTTGGCTATGTGCCAATCGGTAACTTTTTACTCAAAGGAAAAATGAGGTGAACAAATTTTCTATGGTGTACAAATATTTTCCATTTTGCTGTGCCAAATGAAATGGGAAATTTTGACAGTTGTAAATTTTGACATCTAAGAAAAGCACATGCGAAAGCAAACATTCTGTGACTGAAATATAAATTTACGTATATTTTCTGCCATTATATTTGATATTTTTGGCTTTAAGCTATATTTTACCGTTTAATAACGTATTGGCATATAAATTTGAAATAATATGAGTGGCAATACCGAATGCATACATGTGTACACATTCACAGTTGTCAGAATTTTACCTAGTCCCATGGGCTAGCAACAGGAGTTCGATGCCTACTACCAAACGCGCCGGTTGTTTTAAGTAGGTGCTCCACGAATGTTGTTGTTGTTGTAGCAACAAAAATCACTCCCCGAAGGTTTTGGGGAGTGTTGTCGAAATAACAGTCCTTGGCCGGATACGAATCCGGTACTCCCTTGCGGTACTGCCCGACTGTCGTGGTAGCGATTTGGTATGACCAGTGCAACCTTCTCGGTCATGTCATCCCTCCTTCCGAAATGAAAGAGAAGATGGGTGATGAGAGGTGAGAGGCATCACATCCGTAGGTCAACTATCGAGTTGCACATCATTACCTTTGTGCATATTAGTCGCCTCTTACGACCGGCCTACCGCGGGCATATTCTAAGCCCCTACCCGCAGGGGTCGTGCTCCACGAATCAACCAAAGAGTTGTGTAAAATATAAAACTTAGCTTTAAATGAGGAAATAGCTGTTTTGTGTAAAACAATGACTTTTAATAAACGCAGTTAACAAAAACCTTAGCCGATACTTAAAACCGATACCAATTCTGATTCGAGCAGGAAGTCTATAAAATCTGATTTCATGACACCAAACACCAATAAGAATTTTTTTTTGATTTCAATTCTGATTCCGAAAGTAATCAGAATCTGGAACCCTGCAAGTAAGCTAGCAGGTATATAGCATGTGATATAGCTGCCAGGCCCACCCTAGCTATCAATTAAAGTTTTTATCAGTTTCTTAAAGGCGAATTGACAATCCTACCCCAAAATAATGTGTACGTGTGAACTTTTGTCTCTCTTTTACTGTTCCTTAGCCAAAGAGGATATATTAATAAGAGGCGTCAGTTGGTACTCTCGCTCTAATGGCCAGAAATGGATTTTTTTACTCGCCGATTTTACATTGACTCGTCAGGCCCTCGGCAAGTCCTCTTTGACTTTGTTCGTAAGTATAATTGAGTTATTTTGATTGAAATAAACTAAGTGTATTCAAAAGTGTTAAAAATATAGAAGAAATGTGCTGTGTTTACAAGAGTTTGTGAAAAGTTCAATTATTTAGTGAAAAATTAATTAAAAAGGTGATATTTGTTTATAATTATAGTATAAAAGTGAAGTGCTGTGAAAATATTCAGTGAAAAGTGTGTGAAAATAGTATTTTAGAAGTGTGTTGTTGCAGATGTGAGGAATTTGTGTGTCCAAGTGGAAATATATTGTGGCAAGTGTTTGATTGTGGTTTTAATTATTATGAAAATGAAGTGTAGTGAAGCTAAGTGATTACAGTTGCAATAAATAAATCAAAATTGGTATACATTACATGTATGAATTGCAGAAGTGTTTCAAAAAATCTCTGCAATTGTATATGAATGTATATATGTTTTGTTGACAACAGGTGCAGCTAGTAAGAAATGTGTTGTGTTTTCGTGTTTGTGTGTTTGTAAAAAGTTTATTTATTTAGTGAAAATTTAATTGAAAAAGTGATATTTCTTTATAATTATAAGATAAAAGTAAAGTGAAGAGTGTAAAGAGTAAAGAGTATTTAAGAAGTGTAAAGAGTGTTTAAGAAGTGTGTTGTTGAAGATGTGAGGAATTTGTGTGTCCAATTGGAAATTTGACAAAATTGCAAAAATTACAAAATTAATATACATCACATGTATGTATTGCAGCAGTGATAACAAAAATCTCTGCAATTATATATGAATGTACATATGTTTTGTTTTCAATCTATAGAAATTGTGTTACTAACCGTAATTTTAATGAATTATACATAAATTTATCAATGCACCAAAGCATGATCTTCCCTTCATCAACCCAAATATCCATCCTATAAAATGTAAACAAAAATATGCCAACATGTTTGCACGTACATATATCCTATCCAACAACAAAAACCTATTACTACGCACCAACTGCAAATCCAACAACAAAAACTTCATTCATAAAAATATTTGTTGACCAAGCTGAAATGAAATGTTGCAACAAGGCATATTGGCAAAAATCACAAAAATTAAATTTTTGTCATTGTTATAAAATCCAACTTCAATCCATGTGGGGCGTTCCATACATAGCGCTCGAACAAAAGTATGTGAAAACTTTAGTTTGTATCACCAAAGCATGGAAACAAATAAAAAAATAATGTAAAGATATTGTTTAGCAGTACGGCCAAACTTTCGTAAAAAAATAATTAAGAAAGCTTTTCTCTACATATCTTAAATAATTCAATAAAAGTTTCCCTTAGTCATAAGGAGTTTGCTTATTAGCATAAGCGATGCCTCGTTTGCATCTCTTTTTGGAGTGACTCTTAAAATCTGTCGAAATTTGGTCAGCCATGTTTGTTTCAGCCCAAGTGTGGCCGTGATGGCACAGAAGTACCCTTTCAATTTTCAATATAGTACTATGTACGGAAAGTGTAGCTTTTTCACTCCTTACCAAAATTATGTGCGCCTTTAGATAAAATTATATCAGAACATGGAATTAATATCTGAAACAATTTAAGAAAAAAAAACAGAAGTTAATAGGTACTAAGTAGTGACAAACTACTCCATTTCTTGGTAGTGGCTGAATGATAAGCACAAACTGTGTGCGGCAACACTTAAGCCACGATGACTGAAGAATTTGTCGTGTCAAAGACGAAGACTGTGCTTTTTGGCAAAATATTTGTATTTTTGCTAGATTTCATATTTTTATTGAATTTGTGTGATTCAACGCACATACCTATGATGTCGATATGTATGAATGCACAACACACATATATGTATATATGATGTAGATTTGTATGACACATGAAGATATGTAGATTTGTAGGTATGTTTTTGGACGATGGCTGCCTCACAATATATCTATGTGCATATTTTGTGCATGGTTTTTACTGAGTAATTATGAGGTGGGTCAGGGACATAATTTTCATCAAGATTTCTATAAGTAAATAAGTAGACTTTATAATTTTGATAAATTTATTATTTATTTATTAATTGTAGAACATTTATAATTTCTTAATGCATATAATTTTCATACAAATAATTTTCATGCATTTGCCGTCGGTCCAAAAATCAAGTTTTTTGCAAATGTTTTTAAAATGTAAATTACATTTTACATTCATATTTAAAAAACATTTGCATACTTGTTTTTCCATTTTTTGTAAAGTTGAAAGGATTTTGTACAAATGCATACAAATTCCTTTTGTACAAAATCACAACTTCACAAAAACTCATAAAATGCTGCAAAATAGAAATACTTGAACATAAACTGTAACTCATTCTGTTTCCACTCTTTGCAGACATAAAACTGAGTGGGAAAGAAAAATTCTGCAACTCAAATTGCGAATATGGAAGGAGGAGGTATTGGTATAGCTGTAACTAACAGTGGACATATTTGCTACGCTTGTAGAATATGAGCAGAATGGAAGGCGGTCGGCATGATATTAAGGTCGCATTGTGGCTAGTCATTATCAGCTGGGTTGGGTTCTTGCCAACCTTACTGTCCTGCGCCATAATCAGAGACATGGTCAAATTATACCTTTAAACGCGAGGAGAAACGCAAAAACCGATCAAAAGCAACTTTAAAACAACATCCGGTTAACTGTCGGTAGAACTGGGACCGGGAGCCGGCAGAGATGGCCACCCACTCGGTCAGCGTCTTGACCGAATTTCCTGGTCTCATCCCCTCCTGGAAAAAATAACCCAGGTCAAATCCTGATATAGGGGCCCGATCCATGTTTTTTATGTGCAGAACACCTTTCCGCATTGGCAGCCTTCAGCCGCGCTTCAAAAAAATAACCCTGGGCTACGCCATGCCAACTCCGGGTGGTTGCCTGAACCGTGGTACGCACACTTTTGCATATTTTTCTCACAGCGTAATTTTTGATTACAACAACCACTTTAAAAATACAGACAAATTTTTGTTTACCTTTTCCGGATTCTTGTTACAGAGCTCAAAGCGCGTCTTTTGAGACCTCTCACGATATTTTTGGAGGTGTATTAGCAGTTACGTAGGTTGGCGAAAATCCTCAGACTGAATCCTCCAAGAGGGTGCCGACTGGTAATGGATACTACGGTTGTTTCGGACAGGTTGGTACATAGTATTCTCCTGTAAGGCAGGTCTCCAGCTAAGGTCAGCAATCACAGCCATTCGTCTTAGCTCCTTCAATAGCCCTGGCGCATTGATGTGATTCCTGACCATGGTCGCGAGGTAAGGGGGCTGGATCAAGGTGTATAGTAAGTATTGCGGTTCTCTGCTCGGGGTGGACGACCCTTTTCTCCGCTACTCGTGGAATTTTAACAAAAACAAACAAAAAACAAAGGAGGCAGACACTCCAACAAGGTCGGAGGGGAGAGCCCCTATAGGTAACGGTGCTCGTGCGATGCAGGGTGCCTCGACCAGTCGCGCAGCAAGCACCCAGCCTCCAGGCGATGCCGGAGTCTGGTGCAACGTTGAAGGTAGCAGCTGCGGGTGAGGGTGGGGTCACTAAGGGAGCTGAGGCTGCCGGCGGAGGCGTAACCAGTAAGCGGATCGATACTGGAGTTAACGTCGAGACCGGCGCGCTCGCCCCGAGGAGTCGCTTTCCCACACCCACGGCGTTTAGCAAGGCCATCGATAGGCCTAAGGTAGGTAGAGTGCGGTCTAGGCATAGGCGCACTGCGCTCAGGATACTGAGGAGATTCTGGCACACGCCAGATCTACTCACCAGGGCGCTGCCTGGGGATGTGGCAGAGCTGAGGGCCGAGCTAGAGTGGGCTAGAGAGGTTGAGCCGGACTTCGACGGTAGTTATCCGGCAGAGGAAAGAGGGACCGAGAAACGTAACAAGTCCATGGAGGCTGGGTCAAGCGCCTCTAATCCTAAAAGGGCTAGAGTCCTAGGCCCCACTTATGCGGAAGTTGCTAAAGGTAGTATACTTCTGGGGGTCTTTGACTCGAACCCCGAGGGGGAGAGGCGCTTCCGGTCTAACTGGGACTGGGTGCGGGCAGAGGTCCCATCCCCTCCTGGAAAGAAGTGGGGTGGTTTCGGGGTTCGGTGAAGGTGGTGGCCTGTGGGGATTCGAGGTCGGCTGCCATGTACAAAAGGGCAGTGGGTATGATGGAGGCGGTCTACCCTGGTGCGATCATCAGGGTGGTGGATCTTAGTGAGATCCCGTCTAGGCCTAGGGCAAGGGTTTGGATACCGGCTATATAATTTAGGGCACTGCACTTCACTCACCTTCGCACTCACTACCGAACTTTCAATAAAAATGTAAAGATTTATGCGTTTTAAAAATTGGTAAATCTATTTATTCGTTTGGCTCAGGCGATATGCGACCGTTTTGCACAGAAATTTACGAATTGTGTTTTTTGTTTACAATGTGTATGTGTTTGGTGTTGACAATTAGTTGGTGCATGACTGTGTTAGTGTGTGTGTGTGGTGTGGTGAATGCTGGCGGCAGGGTTGCACCCGCCAGTGTTGTGGCTAATCTAGCCATCCGGCCCCCCTAGCCGAGTGATCAGCCTAGAAGTCGTTGCAGCTGCTGCAGGGTCTCCACGACATTGCTGAGCCCGGTTGGGCTATGACGGCCTCGACTTGCTGGCTGTGTCTGGTAAGCGGATGCTGCTGGACGGCGATTACGGGCCGCGGGATGAGTCCATATTCGTGGACGCTGTGGTTGTTCCGGTGGTACGGTGGGCGCTGTTGCGGCCCTTGGAGTGAAAGTGTGCGGTGCTGCAGTGGGCACTGCTCGTGCTCGTGGCACGGCAACCGCAAATCGGATTGTTTGCGCCGGGGCGACTTCCTCGATTTCCATATTCATGATAATCTGTATGGATAGAAATTATGGACTTTAGTGTCTTATAAAGTATAGGGCTGCTTGATTTTAGCACTTGATCAACATATGGTTTCAAATGTGATATGATTATTGTATCTTTTATGCGGGTTTTTATTTGCGGTATAATTTCACGTTTAGATCCAGGTATTGGTTTCGGATAGCAACAGCGCTTCGTTGGATGAATTGCTCCGTCTTTGATTTTATATTGATTTTAGGTATTTGCGCGATCGGTATTAGCGGTATTAGACTCGGTTGGTAGAAAACAAAGTTTTACGAGCGGTCGAGTTAGTTTGCCGTTTTGCGTACGTAGATCAACTACTCGGATGTGACCGTCGGAACCGTAATGTACCTTTTCGATGCGGGCTAGCCGCCATTCGGTAGGAGGTAGACATTCGTCATGAATTAAGACGCATGCTCCAATTTGAGGTGCTTCTTGAGTATTTTTCCACCGATATCGTTTGTGAAGGTCTTTAAGGTATTCTTCCTTCCATCGGCGACTAAACTCATGATGGAGGATTTTGATCCGTTCCCATCGATTTATGAGGGAGAGTGAGTCCACGTTTTGTTCTGGTATGGCCAGAAGTGGCGCTCCTCTAAGAAAATGCCCAGGGGTGAGGGCTGTGAAGTCGGAGGGATATTGCGAGAGTGGCCGTGAGTTTAAAACGGCTTCAACTCGAATGAGTAACGTAGTGAACTCTTCAAATGTAAGAAGACTTTAACATCGAGGCCTTTAGCTGGAAAGGCCCGGCAAAATCTACACCAGTGATGGTGAAAGGCATAGAATAATTGCAGCGTTCGGGTGGTAGAGCTGCCATGATCTGCGTGCGCATCTTTTGCTTGTGTAGCGTACAGACTTTACACATAAAGATGCATTTTTTGATCAGAGGCTTCAATCGAGGAATATAAAACTCTTGTCGGATCATTTGCAACATTAGCCTGTGCTCGGCGTGTAGCATTAAGAGGTGAAGATAATTTATAAAGATTGTGGCATATGCGGATTTTTCCGGTATTATGATTGGATGCCGCCCATTATAGCTCAGACTGGAGTTCGCAAGCCTGCCATTGGCACGAAGCAGTCCTTTAGAGTCTACAAAGGGGTTAAGCACTAGAGTGTGCTCTTTTTGTCGATAGGCTACGACGCTCTTAACAGTGTTTGTTCACTACTGTAATAGCGAGTCTGCGTGGACTCGATTAGGGCTATTTTTGCCCGTTGCAAGTCTTGATGCGTAAGTGCATAGCTTGCGGTATTGGCTATCCCTTTCACCTTATTCTTTAAGCGATTTACAAATTGAAACATATACGCTATTACTCTTAAGGCTGGGGGGAACGACGAAAATCGCTCTAGGATGTCTGTATCCTCCAACGTTGTATGAAAGCCTTCTATTCTTCTACTTTCTGGGGCTATTATATTGCGCGCAGGCGACTTTGGCCAGGCGTTAGGTGATTCGACCATCAGTTGGGGCCATTCCACCATAGTGTGGTGGTTGTAAGGTGCAGGGGTTTGCAGCCTCTTGTTCCCAGATCCGCAGGGTTATCAGCACTAGTTACGTGTCGCCAAGTTGCTGGCCCAACGAAGTCAATGATTTGAGCTGTGCAGTTCGAAACGTATGTTTTCCACGTATGTGGTGGCTTTTCTAGCCATGCTAGCACGATTTCTGAATCGGACCATAGATATAGTTTCCGATCGCTCAGGTTTAAATGTGCTTGCACGGTCGAGGATAGTTTTGCGAGCAGGAGTGCGCCGCATAGCTCGAGCCGTGGGAGGCTTACGGTCTTAAGAGCTGCGACCTTGTATCATGATTGGTGCAAGCCATCCTGCGGGGTCAAAAAGTTTTGCCACAGATGACAAAGTTTGTCTTTTCGTTTTTGCGGATTTTGCAGATACCGACTCAAGAGTGTAAGAAAATTGGTCTGATATTGCATTCCATTGTATGCCCAGAGTTTTAGTGGTGCTCTCTTTTTCAAACATTAGAAAATTAGTATCTAGCAAGTTTTCTTTATTTATTTTTGCCAGTATTTCTGGATGGTTGGAAGTTATCTTTTTTAATGGGAACCCTGCTGAATCGAGGGCTTCGATAACTTGCGCTAGTGACTCGCACGCTAGAGGAAGGCTGTGGCTTCCAGACAGTATATCGTCTACGTATGTTTGAGAGCTTAGCACCGGGGCGGCTAGTGGTAGTTTGGCTTTTGTATCTTTTGCCAGTTCGTGTAATGTACGAATGGCTAGGAAAGGGGCGCAGTTTACGCCAAATGTCACCGTTTTTAGCTTGTAGTCACGGATTGGACTGCTAGGTGAATTGCGGAATATAATGCGCTGGTAGTCTTGGTCGTCGTCATGTACTAGGATTTGTCTGTACATTTTTTCTACGTCACCATTGAATACGTATTTATACATCCGCCACTGTAAGATAAGTAGCATTAAGTCGGGTTGTAATGTTGGACCCGTGTATAAAACGTCATTTAATGAATTGCCTGAGCTTGTGCATTTAGATGCATTAAACAACACTCTTACTTTTGTTGTAAGTTTTTCTGGTTTGATAACCGCGTGGTGTGGTAGATAAAGGAGGCGTGTTTGCCTTTTGTTAGTTTTTCATAGGATTTTACGGATTCCATATGATCTAATTTTATGTATTCCTCAAGGACGTTGTCGTATGAGGTTTTAAGCTCGCGTAGGTTTCTTTCCATACTTAATAACTGCTGTAGTGCAGAGGTTAGTGAGTGACCTAAGGCGAGTGTGTCGGGAAATTCCTGTTTGAATGGTATTCGTACGACGTACCGCCCGTTCTCTGATCTTGTAGTTGTGGCTTGGTAAAAGGCTTCACAATACTTATCGTCAGCTGTAGTAACGGGAATTGGCGGGAGTTCTTCGACTTCCCAGAATTTTTTCAGTTGTGAGTTAAGATAGTCATTCGAAATATCTTCCACTTGCGTTGTGAAGCTGGAGATTTTCTCTTTGACTTGACCGCTTAAAATCCATCCAAAGATGGTATTTTGGGCTCGTAGGTTGTTGGAGATTTTCTCAACACCTGCAGTATTATTTGGGGGATTAAATCGCTTCCCAATAATATGTCGATTTGATCGGGTGCATGGCAGTTAGGATCGGCTAGTTTCAGATGTGAAAACTTTTGCCAGTGCTCGCTACTTATATTATAGCTTGGGAGCATATTTGTCAGTCGCGGTAGAACAATAGCTTGTGCTTCTATTCTTTGGTCCGCGCTTGTTGAAACCAGGGTCATGAAGCAGATTTTGTTTGAGTTTTGAACTACATTTCCACCCATTCCCGATATTTCAAAATTGGCTGATTTTGTTGGTAAATTTAAACTTTTTTGGACCTTAGATGCTATGAATGATCGCTGTGATCCTTGATCTATTAAGGCCCTTAGTTTAAATAGTTCTCCTCTGTGTTCGATAGAGACTATTGCTGTCGGTAACAGTGTTTTGCTTTCATTTTCTGAATGAAGCGTTTGTACTCTGGTTGCATTTGAGCAGCATGGTTTTTCTTGACAACTTTCGGGATTGTATCTTTCGGGATTTTCCGATCTAGCAGTTGCAGCTAGTCCCGTGGTTCTTTTGGCATTTGAATCATTTTGGGCATTGTTATAATTATTATTATGGAGGATCGAATGATGTCTCCTACGGCAATATGAGCAAGTGGACTTACTCGCACATGTCTGTGCAGTATGAGTAGGCGATAGGCAATTGATGCAAAGTTTCTTAGTTCTGACTAAGTTATTTCTTTCGTTTATTGATAAATTTCTAAATTTCTCGCAAGATCTTAGTTGATGCCCTCCGCTGCACAGTTCGCATGACATATTTCTATGTTGTTCAGATGTGAACGACTGAGATTTATTGAGACTCTTGTTGTGTGAGTTATATTTACTCCTGTTATGGGAGTTATAATTACTGGCTTGGGGTTTAAAGAAGCTTTTATTTTTGTCTTCATTTGCATTTTTCGGCTTTGTGCCTACCCGTTCTGCAAATTTCGAACTGGGTGGTGAGAAAATCTTTCATTTGTTGCCACGTTGGGCATTTTTTTCGAGATGAGAGCGATTGCTCCCATAAGATTAAAGATTTTTCTGGTAATGTGGCAGCGCAAATATTGACCAGAATTGGGTCCCAAACAGTTTGTTACTGTGGATTGCAATGTGAGGAATTTTTCACTAGTTTCTTTTTGAATTTTTGGCAAATTCATTAAGGTCGTTATTTGTTTATCGACCAAGGCTCTTTCATTTTCATATCTAGCTTTTAACGCTTCCCAGATTAAAATTGTCATCATTGAGTGCGAACTGTTTTACTATAGCCGCTGCTTGACCTTTTGTTTTATTTCGCAAATTGTATAATTTTTGGGCTTGTGATAGCTTTGGGTGGTTTATGTAAACGGCTGAGAACATGTCTCGGAACGACGGCCATTGCTCATAACCCCCATGAAATACTTCAGTATCACAGGCTGGCACTTTGAGATATATGCCTGAACTTGCTTCTTGGTTTTGGGGCAGCTCTACTCGCTGGGGTGGAGTAGGCTTAAGAAGTTTTAATTGATCGGAGATCATAGCCTTTGTTTCTTCATATTGGTCTAAGCAGTTTTCGTATTTCGAATAAGCTGAGTCTTTGAAATTGTCAGGCAACTCTGAATCATCGGTTTCGATGATTGCGTCTTATGCCGATTGGAGTCGTGTCCAAAATTTGTCGAGGGACTTTTCTTTCACCTCGAGAACTGATTCTGTATTTTATTCTATTTTTGTTTTGCTCGCTACTGTATTTTCTAGCGCGTTATTAGTATAAATAAATATTTATGCCTAGCTAATGTATTTTGTAGCGTTATTTTGCATGCGACTGTTTTTTCTAAATTGGTTTTTTCTTGTTAAGAAATGTCCAAGACTAATTGCAATTCTTACCGCTTATTTTTTCCTTATATATTTTTTATAACTTCTTACAGTATTTTTTGTAAGGTTTTGTCAATTTATAAGTACTTGCACTATTTTTTGGTGGGTATGCTTAGTTGTTAATTTTTTGCTTCGTCGCGATGGTGGCTATGCTATGTACACGTTTGTGTGTATGGCTATTAGTTTCTATGTAAGCAATAGAAGCAATGGATCAAATTTTCTACGCTTTGTTTTGATTTACTTTCCTTTGCTTAAGTCACCAGTAGCGCGATTCACTAACTTTTTTAACGTAATTTGTCAACGATAAATTAACTTAACAATAATTTTAACAATTTTGCGATTCACTAACTGTTTTAACACAATTTGTCAACGATAAATTAACGTAACAATAATTTTAACAATCTATGCTATTCACTAACTTTTTGTCAACTCTAAATTCGATAACTTATCGTTGTCAATCTGAAAATTGACATTTTATCAGAGATTCTTTTTACTCTGTTAAAGTTTTGTTTACTTTTTGTGATTTGTGTTGATATATTCATATTTTAGTGAAAAACACACATAAATATAATGGCTTTTGAATTCGTAGCCTATAATATGACACGGAGTGCAGCTGTTAGGAGCGTAAGAGTGGATCGAAGGTTACTTAGGGACATAGATGATCCCTTTGACCTAGATCCATCGGAATTCAGGAAGTTATATAGGGTGGGTCCTGAAATTGCGGCAGGCGTTGCGGAGAGGCTGCAGGATCGGTTGCAAGGACGGAGGATTACTGCAATATCGGCAGAGAAACAGGTAACTTATATTAACTATAATTAAAATTATGAATTTCATTGAACACACTAATTTGCAGGTGTTGTGTGCATTACGTTTTTATGCTACAGGATGCTACCAACGGCCTGTTGGGGAACAGTGGGGCATCTCTATGAGTCAAACCTCAATAAGCCGGTGCATTCACCGTGTTACCGATGCCATAAACAACGTAATGCTTTTCGAGGAGATTAAATTCCCTATGTCGCAAGTGGAACGTCAAGCAGCGAAGGAAGTGTTTAGTGCGGCACCGGCTCCATTCGTTGGGGGTACGATAGGCGCAATTGATTGTACGCACATTGCTATATTGGCTCCTAAAATGCATGAAGAAGCGTACGTAAACCACCATTCATACCACTCCTTAAACGTTCAAATGGTAAAGTATACCTCTAACAAACATTCTAGCTCTATATAATTTGCCGATTTTTGGATTTCAGATTTGTGACCCAAACTTGAAAATATTAAATGTGAATGCCAAGTTTCCCGGGGCGCGCAATGACGCATATATATGGAGCTCATGTGCGGCACGGCAAGTCATGCAAAGGGAGCATGAAAATGGAAACCGCAACATGTTTTTGATTGGTAATATTATTTAACTTTACAATGCACATAAATTTAAAGTTTGAACTTTCAGGTGATTCTGGATATCCCTTGGAACCGTGGCTTATGACGCCACTACCAAACCAACCAGAGGGTACTCCCAAGTTTCGGTATAACGAGGCGCTATGCAAAGCACGAAACCCAATAGAACGGCTATTTGGGGTTCTTAAAGGTACTTGGCGATGTTTGTCGCGACAACGGGTTCTTTTGTATGAGCCCGGGTTCGCGGGAAGGGTGGTAATCGAGCGATCAGACGAACTAGACAACATTTCTATAGTCTTGGACACGCAGAGCAATGATATTTACACCGATTCAAGCTCAGTATCTTCCGCAGGAAAACGTGTCCAAGAGAGATTAATTTCAAATTTTTTTACTTGAATTTTTGTAAAAAAATTTTGCTATTTATTTTATTTATTAGTTTATTTTATACAAGTTACATTCCAATTAGAATTAGCAATTGTAGCTATTATTTGATTAATTCATTAAACAATTAGGAATTGTTCAACTAATTGCCATTAGATAATTGAAATTTTTATTCCAATGGTAAATCTAATTGCAATTAGTTGCCATTAGCAAAAAAAATTTTGGTACCTTTACAATTAGAAATGTAATTGCCTTCTGCCTATGCTATTAGATATTCAATTAGCTCGAATTAGAGTAAAAAGGTTTCAGTTATCTAATGGAAATTAGTTGAACAATTTGTATCTAGTATTTTGAATCAGATAATTACATTTAAACACGACTTAATGGCCGCCATTGTATATATTTTAGCCATACTAATTAAGTTAAGCCAGTTTGTTGTCCTGCGATTACCAAACAAAATAAAACGTACTACTTTTATTGATTGAAAACTTCTATTTTTTTATTTTCTTGTGGAATTTTATTTAAAGATAATAAGGCACATATTCAGACCATGAAAACATTTTTATTAAAAACTACAAGTAAAAGAGAAATCATAAAAAAATACACCTCTTCAACCTAATAATGATAAGAGAAAACATTACATCACCACTTTACTTATACTAATTACAATAAAGAAAACATTACAACTTCATTTATACATATTAAAATTAAAAGCTTTCGTTCTCTTATTGTAGAAACTTAAAAAATCTTAAAAACTATCAAAACGATAACATGGAAATCAAAACTTAAAACAATTCAACATTTTATAAGGAAAAATACAAAATGACTAGAAAACTTTAACTAAAAACCATAAAAACGAAAACATGGAAAACAAAACTTAAAACAATTCAACATTTTATAAAGAAAAATATATATATATACTAGAAAACTTAAACTAACATTTAAAACAGGTACAAAATTAACAATTCAGTTCATTTCAAATAGTTCAAAAGACTATAAATTCATTTTTAAAATATCGCTATCATCACATATAAAGCCATCTTCCAGAAACTCTTACTTACTTACTTAAACTTAATACAAAGCAAAAATAAACAATCTAATACAAAGCAAAAGCAAACAATCTAATACAAAGCAAAACAAACAATCTATGATGGCTTTATAGTTGATGTTAACGATACATATATAAACCAAAAAGTAACAATTCTAAGATAAATTAAAGCTATTAGTACTTAAATTAATTATTTTCTAAAATTGCACCTGACAGCCGGCTGAAAATTTCACTGCAGATTCTCACCGCTTCACCAAAAAACGTTGTGGCTTTTGATTGGTTTTCGGTCGACCTCGCAATATTGTCGTTTGACCGGGCAATGTTGTTGATTGTCTCAGCCATCGCCAAGGTCGCCTCAATCCTCCTCTCGTCGTTTTCCGCAAGCTTCTTCTGCGTTTCTGCCATCATCTAGAGGATAAGAAATAAATAAGAAAAGTGAAATTTTATAATTATAATCAATTTTATATATTTTTGTCAATTTTAGTATAGTAAGTATATAGTTTCTTACCCTCATTGTATCGGCCTGCTTTTCAGCGATCGCCAAAAATCGCTTCTCAGCAGCGCTCTCTGCCACATCCTCATTCCTTCTTTTAGAGCCCCTGCGAGGTGTTGCTGCAGGAGTTCGAGGTGTGGTTGCAGGCGTGATCAAGGCGTATCTTCGCCTATCGGCAGCAGATGGTGTAGCTGGTGGGTCTCGAACCTCGGAGTGCGGCTGCAGCTCGCTACTGGCACCATCTTCCAGATACTCCTCTTCCACGATCAAATTCAGGTGCTATAAGTTTATAAGAGAATGAAAGGATGAGTAAAAATAATAATCAATATACATAGGTGCAAAACTACAAACTCACCTCTTCCAACGCCAAGCTATCCAAGCAGTCTGGTGCGTCTTCAATATAGCTGTCTCCGATAAGCTCCACAATGCGCATCTCTGTATCTGTAAGAGGTGCTACAGAGATGCTCCTATTCCCCGTCTGGGACTGCTGGTTATTGCGGTCACGCACACGGTTACTTGTGCGGCTTTTTAAATCTCGCCAGACCTGCAAAAAAAAGAAAAATTAACAACAAAGTTACACAC
The DNA here is from genome assembly GCA_951509765.1 of Sphenella marginata. Lineage (NCBI taxonomy): Eukaryota > Metazoa > Arthropoda > Insecta > Diptera > Tephritidae > Sphenella > Sphenella marginata. Next base: position 37,856,024 of record OX608079.1, on the reverse strand, counting down.
GATGCACCATTCCATAGAATTGGTGGTAATTGTTTCGTTTAGGAGACTACTGCTAAAAGGTTTCAAACAATGTGCAAGCAGTTGTCTCCTAAAGGAAACGGTAATTATTTACGACCGTGGTTTTTTGTTAATAACTTTTCACTGAAATTTACAACCGTGGTTTTTTGTTAATAACTTTTCACTGAAATAAAATATTTCGTCGGCTTAGGTCGCAAAGGTGCTAAGTCCACCTTTTGGGTTTTTTCAGGTTTTGATGCAGAATGCTAGAAACAGTTAATATACACTACTTACATCATGAATTGCATAACAATTCTGTTTTTAAATGCGTTTTTTGCATTGATTAGAAAAGGTGCTAAGTCCACCAATGAAAGGAAAAGGTGCTAAGTCCAAGCGAATTTGAAAATTTAAAGTTAAAGTATATGTGGCATATTCATATTCGAAAAATAGTAGCTAATAAAGTTAGCGTGGGTTTTTTGACACAATTTCCAACGCCCTATATGTCATAAAAACCGACATAAACTTAAGTACCTACTTTATTTCGACTATGAATGCATATGTTAAATGGGATCATCTACGTCAGCTGACCTCACTTCTCCTTTTTAACTGACACATAACTTTTTGACCTTGATTAGTAAAGACAAATGTTTGGGCTATCATATTCAGACTTCCAAGAACCTAAATCACATTTACTTGTCGACTTTCACAAAAGTCCATTTGCGTCAAAAGTTGTGCAATAAAATCTACTCCTGCTTTTCTGCTATGAATCGGCGATAGTAAAACGCTGTTGTGTGATAAAAAGAAACGCCTAGGGTTTTAGAATAATGTATTTTGATCCAAATATTGCTACTAATTGCAGAGTAACAGAGCTTCAAAAAATAGGTCATTTGAGCTTTAAGCGCGGATTGTGGTAGAACTAGGCTTAATATAAGAAATCTAAGACCAGGTAAAAATTCTACGGAAGAACCTCTAAGAACTCTCATACTCAGAAAATTGCTTTGGTTCACTCGCAGGTGTTTTGATTTGGGAAAAGGTGCTAAGTCCAGTGAAAAAAATTAAAAGTAGCTGGCAAAAAGGTGCTAAGTCCCAAAAATGCATATAACTCGGCGAAAATTAAAATTTTTTGTTTTTTTATGAGCGTCCACTTATTGTACTCTAAAATTGAGTAACATGACGTAAAAAACCGAAATCCCTAATTTAAATTTATGTTTTTATATTGTTTTTTGTCTCTCCTGTAAAATTTGAAAAATGGTACTTAGCACCGTTGCGACCTAAGCCGACGATTTGCTTTCCGGGTTCGGATTCTTGTTACAGAGGTCAAACGCGTCTTTTGATACCTCTCTCGATATTTTTGGAGGTGTATTAGCAAGGAAACAATTACCGAATTGGTTAGGAACATTTTCTTCACTTTTGTACTTACCCTAACCCATTGCTCCACACTTTTCACAGCTCCTCCAATGGCGTTCAGCTTCTCCGCCATTTCTTTCCACTTCTTCTGGTTTTCCAGCTTGCCGTGCATCCGCTGGAATCTTCCTGACGCCAAACCAGGAGTTTCTCCCAGCAGATCCACCATTCCCCTTATTTGCTCTGCTGTTGCCCGACTCCTTTTGGCTGCTGCAGCACTTGTTGACGCCATTCTGAAAAAACAAAGAAAAATAAAGGGCAGTAAGTGAATAAAAATATAAAAATTATCAAAAATACTTCCCTTTGCTGAAATATCTGCTAAAAAATTGCGCGAACAATTGTTTTTCTTCTATTCGTCTTTGAACTTTTCGTAAATTTTGACATTTCAGTACCAGTGATGCCCCATTTTCTCAAATTTAAAACATAGATAACAAGTGTTGTTAAATCCGAGTTAGTGAATCGCACAATTGTTAAATTAAACAGTATACGTTAATGTTAAATATCTCTATTGCGGTATTGTTAAAAGTTAGTGAATCGCGCTACAGGTACGGGATCAAAGAACTTAATTATTGAGTGCAGCTTTGTCGCTGATCAAACTTTTGTTCGAATATGTATGTAAATATATATGTTAATATTTTGCCTTCGATTACTTCTTTTCTTTAAATTTAGTTACTGCTTATTTTGTTTTACACAATCCTGCCTTTGCTTGACTTATTTGCGCAAGGGAATGCAAGCTAAAGGGGGTATTGCCGGGTACTTTGCAAGTAAAAACTTGAATATATGTATGTGTTTTGTTTTTGTTAATTTAGGTTTGGGCTTGATGACACGAAAAATTTGAAAGTATATTGTTTCTATACTTTTGTGCGGTACTTAATGTGGAAAAATATTTATGTAAATATGTTTTAATATATATATGTAAGTGGGGATCGGAACTTCGATAAAATCGGGAAGACTGAACATATATATGTATATAATTTTTTTTGCGGCTTTTTTACCGACTACAGTTTATTCTAAAATATTAGCAAACAAAATTGGTTTTATTTCGAGTTCTACTGCTTGAATCGAAATACTTTCTTCGCAAAAGATTTATGATTTTTTACGGTCTTCAATTAACTGACATTAGGTTGTTACATTAGGGTGGTAGAAACTGAGATATGGTGGGTAAGTACCACAACGAAACGCATGAGCTCAATGAACTTTCTTGAGAAAAACCTCCTCTTTGAGACAAAAAAATTGATGTGTCACACTTTAAAATCCGACAACAAATGCCAAAGATATGAATAAAAATGTAGTTGGGCGATGTCTAGGCTTGCCAGAAAAAAAAAATAAAATTTTTTTTTTAAATGTTTTTTAAAAACACTTCATATGAGGGGGAGTACGGCCGACTTTTTTTTGGTGATACGCTCTAATGTATATGCAATATGGGCCAGGAGCCCACTTTTATTACTAAAAGTAGAAGGGAAGTTCTGGACGTTACGCTCTGCTCGAGAAGCGCGGGAGGCATTGTCGGAAAATGGATGGCTTACGATGAGCACTCCTTCTCCGACCATCGCTATATTCGCTTTGATGTGGAAGGCGTACCATCCACCTTCTCCCCATATAGAAATCTTAAGAACGCCAACTGGCAAACGTAGAGAGAGGAACTGGACAAGTACCTTTGTGACCATCCTCCCGATGAACCCAGGGATACTAAAGAAATAGATGACATGGGGGACAAGTTCACCAAGGTATGTCAATTGGCTTTAGATAAAGCCTGTCACATTATAAAGGCTAGGGGTAAGCAAAAACCACCCTGGTGGAACCCCGAGCTAGGTAGGTATAGGAAGCTATGCAGACAGGCTTTTAATAGTGCTAAAGCCTCTGAGGAAGCCTAAAAGAGGGAGACGTATAAGGTGCACCTGAGGAAATACAAAGGGGAACTCAGGAAAGCTAAAAGAACCTCCTGTAGCGATTTTTGTAGTGGGATAGAATCTGTATAAGAAGGTTCTAGGTTACGGAGGATCCTATCAGAATCACCTCGCAGTGAACCGGGGTGTTTGAAAAGGCCTGATGGGACATGGAGTTACACGGGGGAAGAAACATTGCAACTCCTCCTTGGTACCCATTTTCCAGACGCGGATATCGAGTATAGGTACCTTATAGATACGGGTCAGGGAGTATTTGACCCAGGGCTGTACCTCACTAAGGAAAGAATTGCATGGGCCATCGGATCATTTAAGCCGTTCAAAGCATCGGGGCTAGACGGTATAGCACCAATACAGCTTCAGCATTCCACGGAGCAGGTTATCGCGTGGTTGCAGGCCATATATAGGGATGTGTTCACCTTTTGTTATTCCCAACTCGTGGAAAAGCTCCAGGGTAATCTTTATACCTAAGGCGGGTAAAATATCTCACGTTGGGCCAAAAGATTTCAGACCGATAAGTCACACACATAGAAAAATCCTTGGCAAATAAAGAATTAGTAGCCTTCCTGGACATTTAGGGGGCGTTTAACAACGTCACGCCGGAGGCAATCACGGTAGCTCTGACGGTCTTGGGTATTGAACCTCGGCTGGTGTCTCTTGGGCACCAAATGCTGACGAGCACGAGGGTGCAAGCGGATCTAGCCGGAGTATCAGTAGACAAGGTCGTCAGCAGAGGCACGCCGCAAGGTGGGACCTCTCCTCTCTTCTATGGGTTGCCACAGTCAACGGGCTTCTGGAACCCCTGGGGAGGGAGGGGGGGACTAAGGTCATAGCGTATGCGGGCGACCTTGCCGTGGTGGTGAGTTGTAAATACCCACAAACGCTTTGTAACATTATGCAGAGAAACCTTAGGTTGGTGGAAAGGTGGGCTGGTGACAAAGGTCTAGGTGTTAACCCGAGCAAAACAGAGCTGGTCCTGTTCACTAGGAAATACAAAATTCCGACGCTGCAGTTACCAGTATTAGGTAACACTACCCTCAAACTTGGTGACCCCGATAAGTACCTGGGTATTATCCTAGATAAAAAGCTTTCTTGGAAAGAAAACATCCAGGAGCGTGCTAGAAAGGCATTGGTGGCCTTATACTCCTGTAGGGGTGCCCTAGGGCAAAAGTGGGGATTGACTCCTAAAGTTACACTCTGGCTCTATTCCACTATGGTTAGGCCGATTCTTTTGTATGGGGTGCTAGTCTGGTGGATGGCGCTGGAGAAAAATTCCAATTTTATCCTAATGCAGAGAGTGCAGAGAAGCGCGCTCATATGTGTCAGTGGGGCGCTACGTACAACAGCAGCGGATGCGCTGAATGCAATCCTAAATATTTTACCGATTGATTTAAGTGGTAAACTAGCTGCGGCCAGTTCCGCAATGCGACTTAGGAATTTTTTTGGATGGGGCTCCCCTGGTATAGGTCACTAATTCATCCTTAACAATCTGCCCGTGCACAGCTCTGATTACTGTACACCGAAGTACTGTTTTGGGAAAAAATTCTATATCACGATTCCGGAGAGGGAATACTGGAACATCGGACCGTCCCTGGACGACGGCTCAATCCACATTTACACAGATAGTTCAAAACTTGATGACAAAGTGGGAGGAGGGGTGTACCGCGATGCAGGAAGCTGTAGAGCATCTGAAGACAGTGGACATCAACGACGGGGATGTCTACATCTTCTCTGATAGTCAAGCAGCTCTCAAGGCGATGGGGGCAAGTACATACAATTCCAGGACGGTGGAGGGCTGCCGCAAATCTCTCAACGAGATGGCTAAGCAACTCTCGATTCACCTGGTATGGGTGCCGGGACACAGGGACATACCGGGAAATGAGAAGGCAGACGAGCTTGCTATAGGGGGCATATCCGCTCCGCTTTCACAGTCCTGGAAGGGTTAAGGCATGCCGCTCGCTACTAGTAAGCTCTCAACGAGGCAAAAATTCCTCCAAGGTGCAAGTGACAGGTAGGATAAGGTCGGTACCTGCTGTCATCCTAAGTTGATATGGCCGGAGATCAGTGCGAGTAGGTCGGAAGACCTACTAAAACTGAGAAGAGAAGAGTTCTCTCTACTTCTGGGACTCCTAAAAGGGCATACAGGTCTAGGTCGTCATGCAGAAATTTTGGGTATACCCTTTAATGACATCTGCAGAAGCTGCAGAGATGAGGAGGAGCCCGAAACTGTGAGGCATCTCCTATGTGAATGCCCTGCGCTGTGGGGTAGAAGATTAAAATATCTGGGGTCGGGCTTTCTCTAGCATCTCGTAGAATTAGCTACAATTAAGTCTAAGGACATTCTGCGCTTCGCAAAATCCACAAAATGGTTCGAGTAGGGGGTCATTTAAGATCCATGTGGTATCACAACGCGACCTCCGGGGCCTATGTGCGCTAGTTCCCTTACTAGCAGCCACTGCAACCTACCTACCTACCTAGCTGTTACGTACGGTAGCAAAGAATTACCCAAACAATTATTAATTACCAAAAAATGGGATAACGTATCAAAATTTGATTTATAAATGCGAAAATAAATGCTGCATTTTGGTCTAAACACTAAGGGCCGTTTACTCAATATCTGATTAACTGCTTGACCAAGACTTTATCAGAGGTTGGCCAAAAATCCGTTTACTCAATGTTTGATTATAAAAGCTGATAAAAGTTATCAAAGGACGAACCGCTGATTATGTTTTGATCAAAACCAAAAGTGACAGCTGAAAGTAAATATGGGACTTTGCGATAAATGGTTCTTCTAACAAATTATGCGAGTAATAAAGTTTAAAAATGTAATTATATTCACATGAAAATATCAAAATCGACATTTTTATACCAAAATGGCACTTTTTGTGAGTTCACAAAGCAATTTTTGACCAATTAATCATGACAACTTAATCAGACTTTTCTGTAAACGAATATGTCATTTCGAGCCAAGCCATGATTTGGTTATCCAATGATAAAGTTTATCATAAGCAGACATTGAGAAAACGGGCCTTAAATGTGTTGAAAATGCAAAATACAGGGGTAATACTTTCCATTGAATGTCACGAGTTAAGACACGTCCAAAAATGTCGAGAAACTACCGTTTTTCGAGTTTTAGAGACATAGTAACAAGTCACTAGCTTAATCTCGTAACTTGATATTGAAATTACTTAAATTTTGATCATTCAACACCCAACATATATTAAAACGTTATTTGTAACTCAAAGTAACTAATTCTGACCTAGAAACGCTCAAAATCGACCAAAAATATCGTTAAATTAATTTTTATGTTTTTTTTTTTTTAATTTGTTGTTATTTTCATACAAAACACAAGAGCTAAATTTTGAATTCTGACTTCGGATTCGTGTTCAGCGACCTAAAATACATGTGGAATGACCTGTCTCCTCCCGAGAACATACCACTTTTTTTTCTGGTGGGCTGTGTAATCAATGCCCTTGTATTTAAATGGCCTGACGTATTATTTATTTATTCCATTGTATTTTTCAAAACTGCGCCGAATAACGCCTTTTGTCATTAATTAATATGTGTATATGCGAATGTAAAACAAGGTATGAAGAAAAATGTCAAAATAAATCTGTAGCCAACATAACGGTATTGAGAAGAATGGCAACACAAAGCGTGTAGACCGAGCACTGGCAACTCGGTACCCGTCCCCTTCCATAGTCGCTCTCTCTTCCACCATTCGCTAGAATTGCTGATAAAAGCAACACAAGTTGCCTCTATGTGAAGGGCAATGCCGCTACATTGGCGCTGTGTAGTTAACGTGCTCGTTGTAAGCGTACGGATGAGCGTAAAGTAGACTGTTGAAGGCTAATTGCCAGTTGGCAACGAAAATTGTAAGGGCGTCAAATGACAACCGTTTGCGGAAGAGACGAATGATGTGAGAGCCTGATTAAAGTGTATTTTAGCATGAATTTCATATGAAAAGCTGCGAGGCGAAACTTTGCGCCATATTTTCGCCAGCCACCCAACCAACCAGCGAATGTTTGTATGTGTGTATAACATTCTGATCTAGATCAAAGATCGGCAAAGCTAACTCAAATGAGCCTTGCGCTCTTCACACGTATGCTTACGCTCTTCATTTTAGTTGCTGCTGAGAGCGAAAAACCAGTTTCGCCACAGTAGTCTTAGAACAGAATTTTCATGTCAATCGCTTCGCAAACAGCAAAGGGGTATCACGTACCGTCGCTTTGCTGATTGCTTCATGGCTTTATGGAATTGAAATGAATGAAAATATTTAATCTTTATGTAAAGATTTTGACAAATATGAGGGCGTGAAAAGGGACAATATTTTTTTTGGGGAAAAAAGAACATGCTTTTACAAAAGTATAAGCAATGGGTTTCCCAAAATGAAAATGAAAAATGTAGAAATGCGAAAACAATGTTAAACAGGTATAAAATAAAAGGAAGAAATATTGTCTCTTTCCACACGCTCATATTTATTAAAGTCTTTATGAAAAGAGTTATAATGTCTCTTAATATCATATTCCCGATTCCCCAAAGAAGCATAACATAAGATATATTGCATTTGCCCAAAGGCATCTGGAATCATAAAAAATGCTTAGCAGTCATTTTTAGTCGCGCATAAATATTTTCATATAATTTAGGCATCAACACGTCTGCGTTGTTCCTTCCTTGCTGTCGGTTAAGCAACTGATTGCAAATGTTCTTTGTCCCATGGTAGCCACTTTACGCTCGCGGTTACCAATACATGCTTACATTTCATTTGCCCACCAATGATCTAGATACGTTAGCGGTGTATACGAAAATATGACGTCCATTGTGAAGGCGACCTCGACGAATCCGAATATAATACACATTGTTTGTGACCAAAAGCATAATTTTTGTTTCTTCAACGTCAACGCCGCCTTATAGTCCAATTACCCACCGACGTGTGTAACGTACGTATACGTGTCCCGTACGTAGGTACGTTTGAGTGAATTTTATTCCCGTAGCGGTAACTCAGCCATTTGCTTTTGTTTACATTTAATACAATGTTGCCATTGATTAGTTTTTGTGCATGCTAACGTAAGCACGTACTTTTTAATATATTATTTTTTTTATCTTATAAAAGTATGAAGCTAATATGAAATAAGTGTAGCAACTAAATTTTATTCAAATCAACAAATTATTTTTATAATTTTGTGTTATTCCAACAGTATTCTGAAAATTTAGTAGCAATTTTTTGGTATTTTTGTAAAACAACTGCAAACGATCTATAACCAGCATACAAACGTATGAATAGGCGAAACTGTAATGTGCGAAAGCAATCAGCGACACGTCGGTACGGAAAAAAATAAAAATTCGTTTGATTTCTACGCTCCGTTCTACGTATACGGAAAAATTGAACGTTGGTGAGCATGCGGCATTGGCATCATTTTTGCATTAGCCGCAAGCAGATTTATGCGATACCAGAGCGTATACTATATAAGTAGATAGTTGGTAGAGGTATGTAGCACACCAAAAGAAAAAGGAACTGGGTGAAGAGAAAAAAACGTAAACAAATTTGGAGTAAAAGTCGAAATCCGACACAGGCGTTGGCGAGTTTGCTGGTGTCAGTTGGTTTGCCCGTCCATCCCCGAGCATGTGAAAGACTGATGCATCTCTCGTGCCCCTATTTCTTTCTTCTGCATTTGATTTCAGTGCGATTCAATTTTTCTGTTAGCCTCTAGTTTATTTTTACTCATACGTACATTTATACGTACATATGTTTGTACTAGGGATGTTATGAATATTTTAAATTTTATTTGTCGGAGCCGGAATCGAAACTAAAGCTGGAAGTTTATGATACGAGTGGCGCATATTTAGTTGGGTGGGTTGGAATTTTGTTGCGCAAGAAAGTTAAAATGAATTATCATGAAATTTATAAACAAACAATATAAAAAAAAAATTTTATCAAAAAATAAAAAAATTATATAACTTTAAAAGCAAAATGTTTTACGGTTTTCTTTAAAGGGAAGGAAAATTAAAAAATTAAATTTATAGAACTTTGATGTGACGCTCATATTTAAAGATAACACAGCCCCATAGAAAAAAAAAGTGGTATGTCCTCGGTAAGAAACAGGTCATTCCACATGTATTTTGGGTCGCTGAACACGAATCCGAAGTCAGAATTCAAAAGTTAGCTCTTGTGTTTTGTATGAAAATAACAAAAAATTAAAAAAAAAAAAAAAAAATTATTTAACGATATTTTTGGTCGATTTTGAGCGTTTTTAGGTCAGAATTAGTTACTTTGAGTTACAAATAACGTTTTAATATATGTTGGGTGTTGAATGATCAAAATTTAAGTAATTTTAATATCAAGTTACGAGATTAAGCTAGTGACTTGTTACTATGTCTCTAAAACTCGAAAAACGGTAGTTTCTCGACATTTTTGGACGTTTCTTAACTCTTGACATTCAGTGGAAAGTATTACCCCTGTATTTTGCATTTTCAACACATTAAGGCCCGTTTTCTCAATGTCTGCTTATGATAAACTTTATCATATGATAACCAAATCATGGCTTGGCTCGAAATGACATAGTCGTTTACACAAAAGTCTGATTAATTGGTCAAAAATTGCTTTGTGAACTCACAGAAAGTGCCATTTTGGTATAAAAATGTCGATTTTGATATTTTCATGTGAATATAATTACATTTTTAAACTTTATTACTCGCATAATTTGTTAGAAGAACCATTTATCGCAAAGTCCCATATTTACTTTCAGCTGTCACTTTTGGTTTTGATCAAAACATAATCAGCGGTTCGTCCTTTGATAACTTTTATCAACTTTTATAATCAAACATTGAGTAAACGGATTCTGGGCCAACCTCTGATAAAGTCTTGGTCAAGCAGTTAATCAGATATTGAGTAAACGGCCCTTAGTGTTTAGACCAAAATGCAGCATTTATTTTCGCATTTAGGCTGTGTGCCAATCGGTAACTTTTTACTCAGAGTAAAAATGAGGTGAACAAATTTTCTATGGTGTACAAATATTTTCCATTTTGCTGTGCCAAACGAAATGGGAAATTTTGACAGTTGTAAATTTTGACATATGTAAATGATCTCGCGAAAAGTAACATTTTGCGAATAAAATTTAATTTTTTAATTACAAATAAATAGATTACTGCTTAAATATTTTTCCTTGCTTATTTCGTTATGAATGGAAACAGAAGCCATGTATTCCTTTGATGATTTGGCTGCAATTCAGATCCTTAGAGAACGTATAAGCTGTCAGGTAATATCTTCGTTAAGAGAAGCTCGATCTTTGTTTGATTTTGAATAAATATTTCCAGGATATTGTTTACCTTCACCGGCGAGTTATGTCTGAAGATTTCAGCGACATTATGTCTGGTGATATAACGAAAACTCGTGCACATTTAAGGATTTCGGGATGGTGAAGAGCAGATGGAGAAATATTTTCAATCAAGATCTAGATTTAAAAATTTTTATCAAAACTGTGTTTAGTGCATTTGTTTTGCATAACATTTGTGTACTGAACGAAGATTTGGATCTTTCTATTATTTCAGTGGACGAGTCTAACTATGTGCATGATCGAAACGAAGTAACGCTTTTCGATTTTGCTGATGGTTTGAGAGAAAGATCTGACATTTTTTCATCATTTTTGGAACATGAAAATTCCATATTTTATTATCATGTAAGAAAATCATCAATGTAACACTTAAAAGAGCAACAATAAAACTCTGAAAATTTATAACAATAACTTATTTAATTTAAATATATTCATTAAAAATGATACAGGTAGGTAAGGCACAGCACCCATTTCACCCATTGGGACTTACACGTCGGCCCATCCTTGGATTCAGGAAAGGATTGCGCCACTTTTCTGTAAATAAATATTTTAAATTAAATTAAAGAGGTCATTTAAAATTAGTCAAAATTAACATAAAAAACACTTCCGGAACTTTTTTAATGTATTTATTATCATGATTATGCATTAAATCATTGATATTAAACAATTTTTAACGAAAATATTCATTCACATGTGAATCAATAAGTATTTTATACCAATGTTGACATTCGACATTGCACTAGAACACTGCTGTGAAGAGGTCATTTAAAACTAGTAAAATTTTACATAAAAAACACTGCCGGAACTTATTTGATGTATTTATTATCATAATTATACTTTTAGTCATCTACTTACTTCCAGCCTTCGTTGGAATTGGCGTTTTTGCCACTGGAGAGTGCCTGTTCCTCCTTGCGTCTTTTAATTAAAGCCTTTCTGCATGATTCCCTTTAAATAAACAGAAACTTAATACAATTCATATGTAGATGTAAACAATATAACTTACATGTTACATATGATGACTTCCTTCTTTTTTCTGCCATATTTTTATAATAATATTAATATTTTTGGCGGTTTTATTTGCAATTGTCAGATATAAATAACAATTTGTCAATGTATGTGTACACATTCACAGTTGTCAAAATTTTACCTAGCCGCATGGGCTAGGGAAAATTGTGACACTCCTATTTACCACAACAAATGTCAGAATTTTCTCCCGGACTGTCAAAATTTTGCTATTTTCAACCGATTGGCACACAGCCTTATAAATCAAATTTTGATACGTTATCCCATTTTTTGGTAATTAATAATTATTTGGGTAATTCTTTGCTACCGTACGTAACAGCTAGGTAGGTAGGTAGGTTGCAGTGGCTGCTAGTAAGGGAACTAGCGCACATAGGCCCCGGAGGTCCCGTTGTGATACCACATGGATCTTAAATGACCCCCTACTCGAACCATTTTGTGGATTTTGCGAAGCGCAGAATGTCCTTAGACTTAATTGTAGCTAATTCTCCGAGATGCTAGAGAAAGCCCGACCCCAGATATTTTAATCTTCTACCCCACAGCGCAGGGCATTCACATAGGAGATGCCTCACAGTTTCGGGCTCCTCCTCATCTCTGCAGCTTCTGCAGAAATCATTAAAGGGTATACCCAAAATTTCTGCATGACGACCTAGACCTGTATACCCTTTTAGGAGTCCCAGAAGTAGAGAGAACTCTTCTCTTCTCAGTTTTAGTAGGTCTTCCGACCTACTCGCACTGATCTCCGGCCATATCAACTTAGGATGACAGCAGGTACCGACCTTATCCTACCTGTCACTTGCACCTTGGAGGAATTTTTGCCTCGTTGAGAGCTTACTAGTAGCGAGCGGCATGCCTTAACCCTTCCAGGACTGTGAAAGCGGAGCGGATATGCCCCCTATAGCAAGCTCGTCTGCCCTCTCATTTCCCGGTATGTCCCTGTGTCCCGGCACCCATACCAGGTGAATCGAGAGTTGCTTAGCCATCTCGTTGAGAATGTATGTACTTGCCCCCATCGCCTTGAGAGCTGCTTGACTATCAGAGAAGATGTAGACATCCCCGTCGTTGATGTCCACTGTCTTCAGATGCTCTACAGCTTCCTGCATCGCGGTACACCCCTCCTCCCACTTTGTCATCAAGTTTTGAACTATCTGTGTAAATGTGGATTGAGCCGTCGTCCAGGGACGGTCCGATGTTCCAGTATTCCCTCTCCGGAATCGTGATATAGAATTTTTTCCCAAAACAGTACTTCGGTGTACAGTAATCAGAGCTGTGCACGGGCAGATTGTTAAGGATGAATTAGTGACCTATACCAGGGGAGCCCCATCCAAAAAAATTCCTAAGTCGCATTGCGGAACTGGCCGCAGCTAGTTTACCACTTAAATCAATCGGTAAAATATTTAGGATTGCATTCAGCGCATCCGCTGCTGTTGTACGTAGCGCCCCACTGACACATATCAGCGCGCTTCTCTGCACTCTCTGCATTAGGATAAAATTGGAATTTTTCTCCAGCCCCATCCACCAGACTAGCACCCCATACAAACGAATCGGCCTAACCATAGTGGTATAGAGCCAGAGTGTAACTTTAGGAGTCAATCCCCACTTTTGCCCTACGGCACCCCTACAGGAGTATAAGGAAAGCAATGCCTTTCTAGCACGCTCCTGGATGTTTTCTTTCCAAGAAAGCTTTTTATCTAGGATAATACCCAGGTACTTAGCGGAGTCACTAAGTTTGAGGGTAGTGTTACCTAATACTGGTAACTGCAGCGTGGAAATTTTGTATTTCCTAGTGAACAGGACCAGCTCTGTTTTGCCCAGGTTAACACCTAGACCTTTGTCACCAGCCCACCTTTCCACCAACCTTAGGTTTCTCTGCATAATGTCACAAAGCGTTTGTGGGTATTTACAACTCACCACCACCGCAAGGTCGTCCGCATACGCTATGACCTTAGTCCCCCCTCCCTACCCAGGGGTTCCAGAAGTGCGTTGACTGTGGCAACCCATAGAAGAGGGGAGAGGATGCCACCTTGCGGCGTGCCTCTGCTGACGACCTTGTCTACTGATACTCCGGCTAGATCCGCTTGCACCCTCCTGCTCGTCAGCATATGGTGCCCAAGAGACACCAGCCGAGGTTCAATACCCAAGACCGTCAGAGCTACCGAGATTGCCTCCGGCGTGACGTTGTTAAACGCCCCCTCAATGTCCAGGAAGGCTACTAATGTAAATTCTTTATTTGCCAAGGATTTTTCTATGTGTGTGACAATTTCATGTAACGCTGTGTCTGAGGATCTACCTTTCATATATGCATGCTGCGATGCTACGATTTTACTATCTAATTTCTCTTTGAAGTGCGGTTCCATGAGCCGCTCCAAAACTTTGCGTTGGAGGACGCCAAACTTATCGGTCTAAAATCTTTTGGCCCAACGTGAGATATTTTACCCACCTTAGGTATAAAGATTACCCTGGAGCTTTTCCAAGAGTTGGGAATATAACAAAAGGTGAACACACCCCTATATATGGCCTGCAATCACGGGATAACCTGCTCCGTGGATTGCTGAAGCTCTATGGGTCCTATACCGTCTAGCCCCGATGCCTTGAACGGCTTAAATGATCCGATGGCCCATACAATTCTTTCCTTAGTGAGGTACTGCCCTGGGTCAAATACTCCCTGACCCGTATCTATAAGGTACCTAACAGAACGTTGTCTGAAGTTAACTTTTTCTCAAATTTTTTAGATATAAATTTAACTTATACTAAATCTGTAATACAGTTTAAGCTAAAAACCTACTTTTTAAGCAATAACTAGCTAATTTAAGCTTTTTTTTTTACTTTATTCCTAAGTGTCTGCTGTATTTAGACATAAATAAATAAATAAATAAATACTCGTTATCCGCGTCTGGAAAATGGGTACCAAGGAGGAGTTGCAATGTTTCTTCCCCCGTGTAAGTCCATGTCCCATCAGGCCTTTTCAAACACCCCGGTTCACTGCGAGGTCATTCTGATAGAATCCTCCGTAACCTAGAACCTTCTGATACAGGTTCTATCCCACTACAACAATCGCTACAGGAGGTTCTTTTAGCTTTCCTGAGTTCCCCTTTGTATTTCCTCAGGTGCACCTTATACGCCTCCCTCTTTGAGGCTTCCTCAGAGGCTTTAGCACTATTAAAAGCCTGTCTGCATAGCTTCCTATACCTATCTAGCTCGGGGTTGCACCAGGGTGGTTTTTGCTTACCCCTAACCTTTATAATGGGACAGGCTTTATCTAAAGCCAATTGACAAACCTTGGTGAACTTGCCCCCATGTCATCTATTTCTTTAGTATCCCTGGGTTCATCGGGATGATGGTCAGAAATGTACTTGTCCAGTTCCTCTCTGTACGTTTGCCAATTGGCGGTCTTAAGATTTCTATATGGGGAGAAGGTGGACGGTACGCCTTCCACATCAAAGCGAATATAGTGATGGTCGGAGAAGGAGCGCTCATCGTAAGCCATCCATTTTCCGACCATGCCTCCCGCGCTTCTCGAGCAGAGCGTAACGTCCAGAACCTCCCTTCTACTTTTAGTAATAAAAGTGGGCTCCTGGCCCCTATTTCATATACAGATATCCTGTTGTAATATAAAATCAAAGAGCAACTCACCCCTTTCGTTTACATCGGAGCTGCCCCACGCTGTGTTTTGAGCGTTGGCATCGCCTCCAACGATGATGTGCCCCTCTCCAGGACCATACGCACCGCCTGCGTAGGTGCTGGTCTATCATGTGCCATGTACATCGAGGTCAATGTACAGACCATACCATTGACCTCTATTTGGATGGATGTCGTATCCTCGTCACTAAATTGGGGAAGAAATAAAGCATGCATATTAGATTTTAATAGGATACATGTCCTAGGTTTCCCAACAGTAGCCCCACTTACCAGTGTAAAACCTGCTGCCTTCAGCCCGCATATATTCTGCCCGACCACCCAAGGCTCCTGGATGAGGGCTATCTCCGCTACCCCCTTTGTTGCCAGAAGGAGCAGCAACGCAGCTGCCGCTGCTTTAGTGTGGTGGAGGTTAATCTGCAGCACCCGCACCATCAGGGTTGCTACCTCTCTCCACCACCGTGACGTTGCCAATATCCTCATCCGACATCGGCTCATCTCCCGAGGGCATCTCGCACAACCTCCCCAAGCTCAGGGAAGAGCCCAGTGAGAGGGCCGACGCGGCGTCTGACCTTAGGTCGTTGGCGCTGACCTTAGGTCGTTGGAGTACACCTTACCTTGACCTGCAAGAAAGTAAAAGTTAACCATACTATCCGTCCTTTCCAGGAGAGGGATAGTTTCTTTATTGAGCATCAGGATCACCTGACGCGTAGCCTTAGAGCTCATCTCTAACCTAAGGATCCTCCAATTAGTGGTTGGAAGATCCGGATTGAAGGCCCTGCAACCTTCAAGGACCTTCTCTGGCTCCACTGGTTTGGCCGGTATCCAAACCCTTGCCCTAGGTCTAAACGGGATCTCACTAAGATCCACCGCCCTGATGATCGCACCAGGGTAGACCGGCTCCATCATACCCACTGCCCTTTTGTATATGGCAGCCGACTTCGAATCCCCACAGGCCACACCCTTCACCGAACCCCGAAACCACCCCACTTCTTTCCAGGAGGGGATGGGATCTCTGCCCGCACCCAGTCCCAGTTAGGCCGGAAGTGCCTTTCCCCCTCGGGGTTCGAGTCAAAGACCCCCAGAAGTATACTACCTTTAGCAACTTCCGCATACGTGGGGCCTAGGACTCTAGCCCTTTTAGGATTAGAGGCGCTTGACCCAGCCTCCATGGACTTGTTACGTTTCTCGGTCCCTCTTTCCTCTGCCAAACAACTACCGTCGAAGTCCGGCTCAACCTCTCTAGCCCACTCTAGCTCCGCCCTCAGCTCTGCCACATCCCCAGGCAGCGCCCTAGTGAGTAGATCTGGCGTGTGCTAGAATCTCCTCAGTATCCTGAGCGCAGTGGCCCTATGCCTAGACCGCACACTACCTACCTTAGGCCTATCGATGACCTTGCTAAACGCCGTGGGTGTGGGAAAGCGACTCCTCGGGGCGAGCGCGCCGGTCTCGACGTTAACCCCAGTATCGATCCGCTTACTGGTTACGCCTCCGCCGGCAGCCTCAGCTCCCTTAGTGACCCCACCCTCACCCGCAGCTGCTACCTTCAACGTTGCACCAGACTCCGGCATCGCCTGGAGGCTGCGTGCTTGCTGCGCGTCTGGTCGAGGCACCCTGCATCGCACGAGCACCGTTACCTATAGGGGCTCTCCCCTCCGACCTTGTTGGAGTGTCTGCCTCCTTTGTTTTTTGTTTGTTTTTGTTAAAGTCTACGTTAAAATTCCACGAGTAGCGGAGAAAAGGGTCGTCCACCCCGAGCAGAGAACCGCAATACTTACTATACACCTTGATCCAGCCCCCTTACCTCGCGACCATGGTCAGGAATCACATCAATGCGCCAGGGCTATTGAAGGAGCTAAGACGAATGGCTGCGATTGCTGACCTTAGCTGGAGACCTGCCTTACAGATATACATATATATGTTCACTCTTCCCGATTTTATCGAAGTTCCGATCCCCACTTACATATATATATTAAAACATATTTACATAAATATTTTTCCACATTAAGTACCGCACAAAAGTATAGAAACAATATACTTTCAAATCGCGGCTTTCTACTTATTTTTCGTGTCATCAAGCCCAAACCTAAATTAACAAAAACAAAACACATACATATATTCAAGTTTTTACTTGCAAAGTACCCGGCAATACCCCCTTTAGCTTGCATTCCCTTGCGCAAATAAGTCAAGCAAAGGCAGGATTGTGTAAAACAAAATAAGCAGTAACTAAATTTAAAGAAAAGAAGTAATCGAAGGCAAAATATTAACATATATATTTACATACATATTCGAACAAAAGTTTGATCAGCGACAAAGCTGCACTCAAAAAATAATTAAGTTCTTTGATCCCGTACTTGTAGCGCGATTCACTAACTTTTAACAATTACGCAATAGAGATATTTAACATTAACGTATACTGTTTAATTTAACAATTGTGCGATTCACTAACTCGGATTTAACAACACTTGTTATCTATGTTTTAAATTTGAGAAAATGGGGCATCACTGGTACTGAAATGTCAAAATTTACGAAAAGTTCAAAGAGGAATAGAAGAAAAACAATTTTTCGCGCAATTTTTTAGCAGATATTTCAGCAAAGGGAAGTATTTTTGATAATTTTTATATTTTTATTCACTTACTGCCCTTTATTTTTCTTTGTTTTTTCAGAATGGCGTCAACAAGTGCTGCAGCAGCCAAAAGGAGTCGGGCAACAGCAGAGCAAATAAGGGGAATGGTGGATCTGCTGGGAGAAACTCCTGGTTTGGCGTCAGGAAGATTCCAGCGGATGCACGGCAAGCTGGAAAACCAGAAGAAGTGGAAAGAAATGGCGGAGAAGCTGAACGCCATTGGAGGAGCTGTGAAAAGTGTGGAGCAATGGGTTACGGTAAGTACAAAAGTGAAGAAAATGTTCCTAACCAATTCGGTAATTGTTTCCTTGGTAATTGTTTACGACCGTACGTAGCTGCTAATACACCTCCAAAAATATGGAGAGAGGTATCAAAAGACGCGTTTTGACCTCTGTAACAAGAATCCGAACCCGGAAAGCAAATATTTTATTTCAGTGAAAAGTTATTAACAAAAAACCACGGTTGTAAATTTCAGTGAAAAGTTATTAACAAAAAACCACGGTCGTAAATAATTACCGTTTCCTTTAGGAGACAACTGCTTACACATTGTTTGAAACCTTTTAGCAGTCGTCTCCTAAACGAAACAATTACCACCAATTCTATGGAATGGTGCATCGTGTGTAACTTTGTTGTTAATTTTTCTTTTTTTTGCAGGTCTGGCGAGATTTAAAAAGCCGCACAAGTAACCGTGTGCGTGACCGCAATAACCAGCAGTCCCAGACGGGGAATAGGAGCATCTCTGTAGCACCTCTTACAGAGACAGAGATGCGCATTGTGGAGCTTATCGGAGACAGCTATATTGAAGGCGCACCAGACTGCTTGGATAGCTTGGCGTTGGAAGAGGTGAGTTTGTAGTTTTGCACCTATGTATATTGATTATTATTTTTACTCATGCTTTCATTCTCTTATAAACTTATAGCACCTGAATTTGATCGTGGAAGAGGAGTATCTGGAAGATGGTGCCAGTAGCGAGCTGCAGCCGCACTCCGAGGTTCGAGACCCACCAGCTACACCATCTGCTGCCGATAGGCGAAGATACGCCTTGATCACGCCTGCAACCACACCTCGAACTCCTGCAGCAACAGCTCGCAGGGGCTCTAAAAGAAGGAATGAGGATGTGGCAGAGAGCGCTGCTGAGAAGCGATTTTTGGCGATCGCTGAAAAGCAGGCCGATACAATGAGGGTAAGAAACTATATACTTACTATACTAAAATTGACAAAAATATATAAAATTGATTATAATTATAAAATTTCACTTTTCTTATTTATTTCTTATCCTCTAGATGATAGCAGAAACGCAGAAGAAGCTTGCGGAAAACGACGAGAGGAGGATTGAGGCGACCTTTGCGATGGCCGAGGCAATCAACAACATTGCCCGGTCAAACGACAATATTGCGAGGTCGACCGAAAACCAATCAAAAGCCACAACGTTTTTTGGTGAAGCGGTGAGAATCTGCAGTGAAATTTTCAGCCGGCTGTCAGGTGCAATTTTAGAAAATAATTAATTTAAGTACTAATAGCTTTAATTTATCTTAGAATTGTTACTTTTTGGTTTATATATGTATCGTTAACATCAACTATAAAGCCATCATAGATTGTTTGTTTTGCTTTGTATTAGATTGTTTGCTTTTGCTTTGTATTAGATTGTTTATTTTTGCTTTGTATTAAGTTTAAGTAAGTAAGTAAGAGTTTCTGGAAGATGGCTTAATATGTGATGATAGCGATATTTTAAAAATGAATTTATAGTCTTTTGAACTATTTGAAATGAACTGAATTGTTAATTTTGTACCTGTTTTAAATGTTAGTTTAAGTTTTCTAGTATATATATATATTTTTCTTTATAAAATGTTGAATTGTTTTAAGTTTTGTTTTCCATGTTTTCGTTTTTATGGTTTTTAGTTAAAGTTTTCTAGTCATTTTATATTTTTCCTTATAAAATGTTGAATTGTTTTAAGTTTTGATTTCCATGTTATCGTTTTGATAGTTTTTAAGATTTTTAAAGTTTCTACACCTTTTCAAGCTAATAATAATAAGAGAACGAAAGCTTTTAATTTTAATATGTATACATGAAGTTGTAATGTTTTCTTTTTTGTAATTAGTATAAGTAAAGTGGTGATGTAATGTTTTCTCTTATCATTATTAGGTTGAAGAGGTGTATTTTTTTATGATTTCTCTTTTACTTGTAGTTTTTAATAAAAATGTTTTAATGGTCTGAATATGTGCCTTATTATCTTTAAATAAAATTCCACAAGAAAATAAAAAAATAGAAGTTTTCAATCAATAAAAGTAGTACGTTTTATTTTGTTTTGTAATCGCAGGACAACAAACTGGCTTAACTTAATTAGTATGGCTAAAATATATACAATGGCGGCCATTAAGTCGTGTTTAAATGTAATTCTCTGATTCAAAATACTAGATATAAATTGTTCAACTAATTTCCATTAGATAACTGAAACTTTTTTTACTCTAATTCGAGCTAATTGAATATCTAATAGCATAGGCAGAAGTCAATTACATTTCTAATTGTAAAGGTACCAACATTTTTTTTGCTAATGGCAACTAATTGCAATTAGATTTACCATTGGAATAAAAATTTCAATTATCTAATGGCAATTAGTTGAACAATTCCTAATTGTTTAATGAATTAATAAACTAATAGCTACAATTGCTAATTCTAATTGGAATGTAACTTGTATAAAATAAACTAATAAATAAAATAAATAGCAACATTTTTTTACAAAAATTCAAGTAAAAAAATTTGAAATTAATCTCTCTTGGACACGTTTTCCTGCGGAAGATACTGAGCTTGAATCGGTGTAAATATCATTGCTCTGCGTGTCCAAGACTATAGAAATGTTGTCTAGTTCGTCTGATCGCTCGATTACCACCCTTCCCGCGAACCCGGGCTCATACAAAAGAACCCGTTGTCGCGACAAACATCGCCAAGTACCTTTAAGAACCCCAAATAGCCGTTCTATTGGGTTTCGTGCTTTGCATAGCGCCTCGTTATACCGAAACTTGGGAGTACCCTCTGGTTGGTTTGGTAGTGGCGTCATAAGCCACGGTTCCAAGGGATATCCAGAATCACCTGAAAGTTCAAACTTTAAATTTATGTGCATTGTAAAGTTAAATAATATTACCAATCAAAAACATGTTGCGGTTTCCATTTTCATGCTCCCTTTGCATGACTTGCCGTGCCGCACATGAGCTCCATATATATGCGTCATTGCGCGCCCCGGGAAACTTGGCATTCACATTTAATATTTTCAAGTTTGGGTCACAAATCTGAAATCCAAAAATCGGCAAATTATATAGAGCTAGAATGTTTGTTAGAGGTATACTTTACCATTTGAACGTTTAAGGAGTGGTATGAATGGTGGTTTACGTACGCTTCTTCATGCATTTTAGGAGCCAATATAGCAATGTGCGTACAATCAATTGCGCCTATCGTACCCCCAACGAATGGAGCCGGTGCCGCACTAAACACTTCCTTCGCTGCTTGACGTTCCACTTGCGACATAGGGAATTTAATCTCCTCGAAAAGCATTACGTTGTTTATGGCATCGGTAACACGGTGAATGCACCGGCTTATTGAGGTTTGACTCATAGAGATGCCCCACTGTTCCCCAACAGGCCGTTGGTAGCATCCTGTAGCATAAAAACGTAATGCACACAACACCTGCAAATTAGTGTGTTCAATGAAATTCATAATTTTAATTATAGTTAATATAAGTTACCTGTTTCTCTGCCGATATTGCAGTAATCCTCCGTCCTTGCAACCGATCCTGCAGCCTCTCCGCAACGCCTGCCGCAATTTCAGGACCCACCCTATATAACTTCCTGAATTCCGATGGATCTAGGTCAAAGGGATCATCTATGTCCCTAAGTTACCTTCGATCCACTCTTACGCTCCTAACAGCTGCACTCCGTGTCATATTATAGACTACGAATTCAAAAGCCATTATATTTATGTGTGTTTTTCACTAAAATATGAATATATCAACACAAATCACAAAAAGTAAACAAAACTTTAACAGAGTAAAAAGAATCTCTGATAAAATGTCAATTTTCAGATTGACAACGATAAGTTATCGAATTTAGAGTTGACAAAAAGTTAGTGAATAGCATAGATTGTTAAAATTTTTGTTACGTTAATTTATCGTTGACAAATTGTGTTAAAACAGTTAGTGAATCGCAAAATTGTTAAAATTATTGCTAAGTTAATTTATCGTTGACAAATTACGTTAAAAAAGTTAGTGAATCGCGCTACTGGTGACTTAAGCAAAGGAAAGTAAATCAAAACAAAGCGTAGAATATTTGATCCATTGCTTCTATTGCTTACATAGAAACTAATAGCCATACACCCAAACGTGTACATAGCATAGCCACCATCGCGACGAAGCAAACAATTAACAACTAAGCATACCCACCAAAAAATAGTGCAAGTACTTATAAATTGACAAAACCTTACAAAAAATACTGTAAGAAGTTATAAAAAATATATAAGGAAAAAATAAGCGGTAAGAATTGCAATTAGTCTTGGACATTTCTTAACAAGAAAAAACCAATTTAGAAAAAACAGTCGCATGCAAAATAACGGTACAAAATACATTAGCTAGGCATGAATATTTATTTATACTAATAACGCGCTAGAAAATACAGTAGCGAGCAAAACAAAAATAGAATAAAATACAGAATCTGTTCTCGAGGTGAAAGAAAAGTCCCTCGACAAATTTTGGACACGACTCCAATCGGCATATGACGCAATCATCGAAACCGATGATTCAGAGTTGCCTGACAATTTCAAAGACTCGGCTTATTCGAAATACGAAAACTGCTTAGACCAATATGAAGAAACAAAGGCTATGATCTCCGATCAATTAAAACTTCTTAAGCCTACTCCACCCCAGCGAGTAGAGCTGCCCCAAAACCAAGAAGCAAGTTCAGGCATATATCTCAAAGTGCCAGCCTGTGATACTGAAGAAAATGTCGTCCGAGCAGAGAACCGCAATACTTACTATACACCTTGATCCAGCCCCCTTACCTCGCGACCATGGTCAGGAATCACATCAATGCGCCAGGGCTATTGAAGGAGCTAAGACGTATGGCTGTGATTGCTGACCTTAGCTGGATACATGCCTTACAGGAGAATACTATGTACCAACCTGTCCGAAACAACTGTAGTATCCATTACCAGTCGGCACCCTCTTGGAGGGTTCAGTCTGAGGATGTTCGCCAACCTACGTAACTGCTAATATACCTCCAAATATATCGAGAGAGATATCAAAAGATGCGCTTTGACCTCTGTAACAAGAATCCGGAAAAGCTAAACAAAAATTTGTCTGTATTTTTAAAGTGGCCCCTATATCAGGATTTGACCTGGGTAATTTTTTGGTTTTTTGTTAATAACTTTTCACTGAACTAAAATATTTCTTTTCCGGTTTCGTATTCTTGTTACAGAGGTCAAAACGCGTCTTTTGATATCTCTCTCGATATTTTTGGAGGTGTATTAGCTGTTACGTAGGTCATAGAAAATTACCGAATCATAAAGTCCAACCAACCACAATTCACGTGTGCCCCCAAAACGAGGTTTTTAAAGTTCATTATCAAAACACGCGTCTTGACCTACGTAACAATAGTCCGAAGGGGAAAAGCAATATTTTGTTTCAGTGAAAAGTTATTAGTGGAAAACCGAAAATTGACCCAGGTCAGATCAACAATTCGTGGCGTGATCCATGGTATTAATGTGCAGAATACCTTTTAGAATTGGCGGCCTTCGGCCGCACTTACAAAAAACCCTAGGCTACGCCATGCCAACTCCGGGTGGTTGCCTGAACCGTGGCAACGTGCGACGGTATGCACACTTGTTAATTTGTTTCGCCCAGCCTAATGTGAAATTACAGCAACCATATGAAAATGACAGAAAATTGTGAACTTTAACTGCAAATATCTCGGAAACTTCGAAAACATATCGGATCTCCCCCTCCAAATTATTGTTACGGAGGTCAAGACGCGGTAATCGTTTACGTGGAGTACCGAGCGCTAATACACAACCAAAAATGTTGGGATATGTATCAGGAGACGCGCTTTGGTCCCAGGAGCATGAATATAACTCCGCTGAACCAATATTTTCAGTAGTTTGGGAAATATTTGCAATCAAATTTCAGAATTTTTTGTAATTTTTATGTGGTTGTTGTAATCACAAATTACACTGTGCGAAAAATATGCGAAAGTGTGAGTACCGTGGCACGTTGCCACTGTTCAGGCATCCACCCGGAGTCCAGGGTTTTTTTTAAGCGCGGCCGAAGGCCGCCAATACGTGAAGGTGTTCTGCACATAAAAAACATGAATCGGGCCCCCAAATCAGAATTTGACCTAGATCATTTTTCGGTTTTTCGCAAATATTTTCCAAAATATGGAAAACGTTGGGCACGAAGATGAAATAAAGAACTTTTATTTGCACCTCAAACAATTAGGTCAAACTAGCCTACAATACCCGATTTAACAGAATTGAAACTGACCGCAATAACCACAAAATTGAAACCTCGGAAGGCCTGCCGATATAAATACACCTTTTTATTATTTCAACCAACCAAAAACAACAACATTGGTTCAAGATGAAGGATTTCTACAAGCACATGAAGCTAAAACATGGAGAAGATACATGTCATATGCTAAAACACTACAACAATCAAAAACATAAACTGGCAAAACAAACACAACTGAAATTTCTACTGCGATGTAAGCAATATGGGCTAATTCCTAACTACCGGAGAAACTTGATAAATAAGGTAACAATAAACACAACATTCGTAAAAATCACGAAACAGATGGAAAAAACGAAACTTTTATTTTTAACTAAAATAATGAACATCGAACAAACAAATGTAAACATTAAAACAACTAAAGACCAACTATACCACACAAAACAACAACTAAAGGCAAATTTAAGCCCCTTAGGCCCAGTTTCACCAGCTCGACTTAACTTAGTTAAGTCGCGACTTTCACTTTTTCATTTTCACCATCTAACTTAACTAAGTCACAAATTAGTCAGCCTGCCAGCTGACTTATCCTCGACTAAGTCAGTGTTGCTGGCATTCGAAACCCATACGTCAGAAATGTTACTAATTTGCTTTGTGCACCGTCTCAGTTGGAAGCTTTGCCATGCATGACTTTAACGAGGTAAGCGTAGATGCACGTTAACGCTTGTTTGGAAGCATGCAACCATTACCAAACCATCGTTTTCAATTAAGCACTATTTTACCACCTTCCAATCAAAGGGATATGCCGCCTGCGATCTATATATTCCTTGGCGCATTTCTATACATTAACATTTCTCAATGGGTACTGGTATGAAAAATACTACTGTGTATAAAACAGCTGACCGGGTTGTTGTGGTCAAAACTATTTAAGTTGCTGAGGGTCACTTTAATAAAAGCCGACTAAGCTTAATCGGCGGTTAATTTGACAGCTAACCGTGTAAAATACATCAATTAAACTCCGGTTAGCGGTTACCGGCTTTTATGAAAGCTGCCCTAAGTTGGTGAAACCCAAAAGTAAATTAGTCGCAAATCTAGGCTAACTTAAGACGCGACTTAGTTTTAGTCTTAGTTGTGGTAGATTAAATAACCACAATTATAAATAATATTTTTAAAGTAGAAATTTATTGTATTGTTTTTAATTATTTGAAGAATAATAATAATAAAAATTTTCTTTTTTGAAAATCTAAAAACTCAAAACATCTTAAATCTAAATTTACCAATTCTTAAAGTAAAAATAAATAAAGTATTTTTATTAACAATAAAAACAATCACTACAATACTCCCCCTTCCAAAGAATTAATATTAAATAAATTGAACGTAACATGCTTTTTGTGTTTAATAATGTTATTAGTGTGATTGTTAGTATCGGATGTTTGTGTAACTTCAATAAACGCCGGTTTTAATCTATCTATCGGAACTGTTTTCATTTCATTATCTATTTCCAGTTTAAAATATTTTTTGTCTTTTTCCACAACTTTGTACGGTCCCTCAAATGGTTGTTGTAAACTCTTTTTATTAATAATTCGCACAAAAACATATTTACAAGTTTCTAAATCTTTTGGAATATAAACACCTGTATTAGAATTTTGATTATGTGTTAGATTTGAATCTAAATTTTTAAAATTTGTTCGTAAACTTTCTAAAACTGTACTTGGAGAAATATTTATTTCAGATGGAATAACTAATTCTCCAGGTAAACGTAGATTTTGTCCAAAAACCATCTCAGAAGATGTGGCTGATATGCTTTCTTTATATACTGATCGTAAACCAAGAAGTATTATCGGTAATTCATCATACCATTTACTTGTTCCATTTCTAGCCATAATCGTAGCTTTTAGTTGTCTATGGAATCTTTCTACCATACCATTTCCTTGCGGATGATATGCAGATGTAGTAATATGATGACTACCAAGTAATCTCATTAATTCTGAAAATAATTTCGACGTAAATTGCGCACCTTGATCAGTAGTAATTTGTAACGGAACTCCAAAACGCGAAACATATTCTCTAACAAATTTACTTGCTACTACTTCTGCTGAAATTTCTCTTAATGCATAAGCCTCTGGCCAACGTGTAAACCTATCAACTATTGTTAAAATATAACGATGCCCTTTCGAAACAGGCAGAGGTCCAACAATGTCTAAATGAATATGTTCAAATCTTTTTTTAGGAATCGGAATTTTAATTACTGGAGATTTAGTGTGACGATTAACTTTTGATTTTTGACAATTTATACATTCTTTTGACCAAATATTAATTTCTTTGTTCATTTTTGGCCAAAAGTATTTTTTAATAATAAGACGACGTGTAGCTCTAATCCCAGGATGTGTAATGTCATGTAGCATATTAAATACTGTCTTTCGTAAACTGTTTGGTATAAATGGTCTAGGATTATCACCAGTCATTTCGCACCAAATTTTAAAGTTTAAAAGAGGAATTTCAATAAATTTAAGATTTAGAGACGTTTTAGATTTCAATTGGTTGAGTTCTTTATCCTTTTCTTGTTCAACTTGTAATGTTTTAAAATTTAACTCTGTATTTTTAATTGTATTAATTTCGAAAGCTCTCGATAATGTATCAGCTACAATGTTTTCTTTCCCTTTTATATACTGAATATCATTAGTAAATTGTGCAATAAACTCCATATGTCTAGTTTGTCTCGGACTTTGTTCAGTCTTTGAACTTAAAGCAAATATCAATGGCTTATGATCTGTATATATTGTAAATTCTCGTCCTTCTAAAAGATAGCGAAAATGCTTAATATTCAAAAATATAGCTAAGAGTTCTCTATCAAATGCACTATATTTAATTTCCGACGGAGACATCTTCTTTGAAAAGAATGCAAGTGGTTCTGAAATTCCGTTATACGATTGATGTATTATACCACCAATTGCAGTATTAGAAGCATCTACGTTTAAAGAAAGTTTTGCATCTTTGTTAAAATGGTTTAACAATACCGTAGATGCAAATTTTTCTTTAATACTTTCAAAAGCTAAATTGGATGTATCATCCCAAACTAAACCCTTATTTCGTTTCTTATCTGTTCGATTGATTAAATCATATAATTTCGCAGTGTACTCTGCTAAATTTGGTATATAACGATGATAGTAGTTAACCATCCCAATAAACTTTTGTGCATCTTTTATTGTCTTTGGACGTTCAAAATTTCGAATACTTGTTACTTTTTCTTCTGAAGGTTTGATACCTGATTGTGAAATATTATGACCTAAAAAGTCAATATTTTTAACACCAAAGATACACTTGTTTGGTTTGATATTTAAACCATAATCTGCAAGACGTTGAAAAAGTAATCTTAGATCTTTAAAATGTTGTTCTTCATCAACACTTGCAACTAATAAGTCATCAATATATGTAAAAACAAAATCTAATCCGTTAACTACTTCATTAATAAATCTTTGAAATGTTTGAGCCGAATTTCTAAGTCCAAAAGGCAGTCGTACAAATTCAAACATTCCAAAAGGTGTAGTTATCGCAGTTTTAAATATATCTTCTTCTGCCATCGGAATTTGGTGGTAAGCTCTTACCAAATCTAATTTTGAAAATATTTTCTTATTTATGAGATGCATATTAAAATCTTGAACATGAGATAATGGGTAACGATCAGGTATAGTCACAACATTAAGTCTCCGAAAGTCACCACAAGGACGCCAATCATTTAATTCCTTTTTGGGTACTAAATGCAAAGGCGATGCAACTGAGGAATTCGATGGTCTACAAATACCTGATTTCACCAAAAAATCGAATTCCGTTTTAGCCACCTTATATTTAACAGGATCTAAACGCCTTGGTTTAGAAAATGGAAGATTTCCTTCTGTAATAAGTCTATGTACCGTACTATGTTTCACTGGTTTTGTATAATCTGGTTTCATAACTAATGACGGAAATTCACTCAATTACTTTGAGTACTTATTGTCAACAACAAAAATTTTGGGAAGGGAAATGTTACAAACACATGAAATCGTATTTACAGAAAGATTTGTTACAGGATCAACTAAACGTTTGTGTTTAATGTCAACTAAAAGACCACATTTGCATAAAAAATCAGCACCAATAATAGGTTTAGCTATATCAGCTATTAAAAATGTAAACGGAAATTCTCGTCTCAAGCTCAAATTTATATTTAAAACAATTTTACCATATGTGGAAATTGTTGAACCATTAGCTGCTGTGAGAATCAAATCTGAAGATCGCTTTGTATGTGGAAATTTTGTAACTGGAAGAACTGAAATTTCAGCTCCACTATCAATAAGAAAATTTAATTTGTTGGCTTTATCAAATACAAATAGACGACGCGTGGAAATTTCTAAATTTCCGTTGTTTGTCGCCGCAACAGCGGATGAATTTAGTTTGACGAGTTCTTATTTCTAGAAAAAGCACATGGTTGTTCACATATTGTAGCTTTATCTCCAAATTTATAATGATATCGGCATAACCAATTTGGATTGTTAAACGAATTCTAAACGAATTCCTATAATTATTCTCCTAAAAGATCTTGATCTTGAATTTTGATTCATTTCTTGCCTAATTGCACTTAATTCTAGAGAAAGTTTTTGAAAATTTTCGAACATAATACTTGTTGTCTGGACTAAATTCTAAATAATTATATCTTGTGATTTTGAATTTTGAAAATTATTAACAGCAGAAACTTCTGATTTATTAATAACTTCCCAAATATTGTCAGCAAGTTTAGTTAATTCTTTTATATCATTTGTACTTGAACTAGCTAAAATTGCATTCAGATTAGTAGGCAATTTTCTCAGCCATAATTTCTTTAAAACATCCTGACTAAAATTAGAACCAGCAAGAAGTATGAGTGACCGATAAAACTCGGAAGGTTTACGATCACCAATTTCCGAATCACCTAAAATTTTGTCTAATTTGGAACCTTCAATAAGTGAAAATCTTTCAATTAAAGTTTTTTTAAGTTCAGAATATTTATTGTTAATAGGTGGATTTTGAATAAAATCTAAAATTGTTAAAATAACATCTTGGGGAAGTGCTGTGATAATATATTCATACTTAGTATTTTCCTGTGTAATGTTTTTGGTATTAAATTGCATGTCGGCATGAATAAACCATGCATCAGGACAATTTGTCCAAAATTGCGGAAGCTTAACAGAAACAGATGAAATTTCGTTCCGAACAACACTTTCATGTTGATTTTGATTTTCAAATGGATTTCTAACGTCTTCAGTAGACGTCTCATTTGGTGAATTAATTAATGGTTCATTTAAATTGTTCATGAATGTAGAGTGTGCAGTGTGTTGTGGAGAACGAAGCATGTTGAAATATTTAATTAAATTGTCAAACAAAAAGGTATATTTTGAAAATCAATGGAGGAAGGAGCTAACAAAATATTAAATATATATTTATATTTTAAATTAATATGTATATATTATTAATTTTACCTATTAATTATTCAAAATTTAATAAATATTAAATATTTTAATAAATTTATCTATATATTTTTACTATTTTAAAGTAATTAAGTCTTAAGACAAAAGACTTAAGAAACGAACTTGCTTAAAAATTGTATCAAATTAAATTTACATATATGTTATAAATTATTTTTATGAATTGTAGTTAACTATGAGATATAATATATATATTATTTAAATAAAAATTAAAATAAGATAGTTTTAATGTTTGATACAGCTCACCCTTATTGCTCTCTTTTGGCCTCTTTTTGCTTTTTATGTGGTAAAATCTTTTTGCTTTTAATGTTGTTGTTGTTATATGTGGATACGTAGAAATACAATTGACGAACTTCTAAAGCCGCATTTGGTTATCTATTTGGACTGCCCAGTTGATGCTGTTAAGCAACGCATCAAGGCCTGTAATGTAGATTACGAAGCAAATTCCAAGGTTTTCACTGATGAGATTGGACAGTTGGCGGAGAGACCGAAGTTGTGGTTGAAGATATTGAGCGTATTGATTTTAACCAATTCGAGATTGATTATCACGACAAAAAAAAATGAAAGACTTGCGTTTTCTTCTTGAATCGTTATAGTGTGAGGCCCGTATCAAAAATTGCAACCAAAATCCCTCTTTAATGAACAGATTCAATGTGCCACGTTACGATGTACCAGAATTGGTGCGTAGTGCCGACGATAGTAAAACTTGACGTGATGTTTGGTTTAACTCTCCTGGCAGGATCGCCAAATTGTGGTAGATTAAATAACCACAATTATAAATAATATTTTTAAAGTAGAAATTTGTTGTATTGTTTTTAATTATTTGAAGAATAATAATAATAAAAATTTTCTTTTTTGAAAATCTAAAAACTCAAAACATCTTAAATCTAAATTTACCAATTCTTAAAGTAAAAATAAATAAAGTATTTTTATTAATAATAAAAACAATCACTACATTAGTCACGCTGGTGAAACCGGGCCTAAGAGTTCGACGCGTTCGTTAATAAACAACAAATCCAAAGCCAAACAACTGCTCAAGAAGTAGCACACACACAAAATTAGAGAGACTTAAATATGAACAGATGAGAAAACTAGGAATAGGAAAAAACAACAACTGGTTCGTAAACAAAACCAACATCAGTTACTTACTTCCAGCAGAAGTAAGGTGGTTACTTTCGCTAGGGAAAAAGTTTACCTTACCAACAACAAGGAAGAGTTTCTCACCAATACGAATCATAGCGGAAATGGAACAAATAATCATGGGTATAAAAGACGAAAAAGAGAAGGATATAGCAAGAAACAAGGTGAGCAACAACATAATACTCTTCAAACGAAACATCAGACACAATGCCACGGAAAAATTCTTATTAGCAGCCCTCAACCAAACAAAATCGTTCCTTAAAGCCCATACTAACATTATAATAACGAACGCAGACAAGGGAAATAAGACCGTAGCAATGTACGAATCACAATACACAGAAAAAATTAACACTTTATTGGAAGACAAAAAACATACAAACTTACAAGAACATATCCAACAAACACGCTACAAAGGAAAAACAACAAAATAGTCGAAGAGCTCTACAAAACAAAACAGATCAACAAGAGAGAGAAACAACAACTAACCTGTACATCCGCTGCTGCACCGAGACTGTATGGATTGCCAAAAATCCACAAACCACAAATGCCTTTACGTCCTATTGCCTCCTCGATTATGGTCCCCTGTTACAATTTATCAAAATATTTCGGAAAAACTCTTAAACATTTGAGATTGGAAAATTATAATGTGGAAAATGCATACACTTTGAAAGATAGATTAAGCAATATTAAAGTTTGTGAAGAAGATTTACTAGTTTCGTTCGATGTCGTTTCTTTGTTTACAAACATACCAATAACGTTAGCAATTAGGATAATAATGAGAAAATGGGACACAATTCAACACACAACTAACATCAAAAAACAAATTCCAACAAATACTTGACTTCTGTCTTAGAGAAAATAATTACTTTAAGTGCAATAATAAACTATACCTTCAAACTTTTGGAATGCCCATGGGAAATCCGCTCTCACCAACAATAGCCGACATTGTTATGGATGACCTTATTGACAACACCATCTCGGAGCTTAAACAACAACATAGTATTGACATAAAATTTATCAACAAATATGTAGACGACATTTTTGCAATAGTGAAACGAAAAGACGTGAATATAATTCTAGAAACACTTAACGGATCCTGGCAACCCTGGCTAGATAAGTTAAAAGTTTTTAGTGCTCGTAAAACAAAATAAACAATTCAAAATCTAAAGAGTATTTCTTCAAACAAATACAAAATTTGTGTTATATGTTATCTGCTGAACTAAGTTTCTGAAGAAGTTGTTTGAATCGAAGCGGTAGCACAATATTTGTGAAAATCAATAGTGATCCAATAATTTAAATTGCACTGCAACAACTAGTGCAAAGACAAGTAAAGTAATTTTTCGCGCCACTTTTCATTTCGCTAATACACCTGTAACGCTGTGTTAATTATTCTCCTTCTTGCATACAGCTGACTGTTTAAGGTGACCAGTAGCGCGATTCTGCAACTTTTTTAACGCCAAGTGTTAGCGTTAACTTCGCTTAACACCATTTTTAACACTTTTTGCGATTCTGTAACTTTTTTAACGCCAAGTGTTAGCGTTAACTTCCCTTAACACCGAAAAGTGTTAGCTAACACCTTAGTTAACGCGAAAAAATTTTGTGGTGTTAAAAGTCATAGAAAATAAGTTCTCCGAACATGAAACCGAACTCGCGACGCGCACGTTGTAGTCCGAACGCTTATCACCTGCGCTACTGCGACATGAACGTCGGCGCTGTCAAATGCTGTACTTAAGATGAGTGCAGTTTTCCCCTCAATTTTAACAGATATACATACATAAAACAGCTAACACTAAAAAGTGTTAAGGAATGTTACAGAATCGCACTTTCGTTAAGAGCAAACGCCAAAATTCTGCGACAAGCTTAACACTCGGCGAGGTGTTAAAAGTTACAGAATCGCACTACAGGTGTGTCAAAAAAGTCACAGAAAATATTTAAATATTTTAAGTGGAAGCTAAATAACTTTTATAACATTCAATTTGATATGATGTCCACCACTTCTACTTCTACCTCTGCTGTGCAGAAACGTCGTCAGTCGTCGTCAGGGAAAGGCTCGCCTGTTCCTAAAGTCCCCAAAGTTGATGAAAATGTTACTCTTGCCGAGGTATTTGGAAAATTGAAGCAGCTAGAGGAGAGAGTCCAGCAGCAAACAGAACAACTCCGGCCACTTATTGAAAAGATATCCGCGAAACTTGCGGAAGTTGAAACTAAATTAACACAACGTATCGAGAACGAAATATCTGGGATTAGCGGTATAGTGACTGATTCGTCGGCGCGCATTACTGTTTTAGAAACAAACGCTATGGAAATGGAGGAGGAAATGGCTATTGTTAAAAATCAAATAGCGGGTTTAGTTCACCAAAGTACTGCGCCACCATTTCCGCCGACGCTGTTGCTTTTGGTATTCCGTTTGAAGAGGGTGAAAACCTTAGAAGTATTTCCAGCCAGGTGTGTCTATCGATCGATTTCATGGCTCCTCAAATAAGGGACATTTTCGGTACCAAAGCCTCAAGTGCGAGTCCCAACAGTGCAATTGAGATCAAGTTTCATTCCCCTCTTGATCGCAACCGCACCCTACGGGCTTTTGGTGAACATTGACGGAGAACTAAGTCGGCGATTCCCCTGAATCCCCGGGTATAGATAGATACTTCCATATGCATGAAAGTCTTACAAAAGAACACCGCCTTTTGCTCCAAGAAGCTATTAAGCTACGGCGTAAGGGGAAGCTGGTATCGGTATTCACTATAAGAGGTCTTGTGCACGTTAGAGCGGACAGAGCAGCAGATAGCCAGCCAATAATAGTAAACATTGAGGATGACTTGCGGCCATTTCATTAATATAATGCTAAGCTTTAGAAGTTTGTCTACTTGTTTTCGTTTTCACAGTTTAGTTAAACTCAGTTTTTGTTTTTTATTTTCACCTCGCCTTCTTAATGTTGCTTCTAACTTTTGCTATCCCTATGATCCTGGGCAGCCGTATGAGTGGCATTGAGGATTATAGCCTTGCTATGTTGAATATATTGTGCAGTCGGTAAAAGGGTTTTAATGTCGTGCACTTTAATGCACGTAGCCTTAATAATGAAAAGTTTGATGTGATAAGAAGAACGTTTGAGCGATCGTCAGTGGATGTTATTTGCGTACCGGAGACGTGGTTCAGGCATGATATAAAGGATGCACACTTTGAGGTAGACGGTTATAATTTATATCGGAATGATAGATTGGTAAAAAAGGGTGGGGGGTAGCTATATACTGTAAAAAGTATCTGAAAACTCGTGTAGTTTCTCGGTCAGATGGAAGTGCAACTGAGTACAGGATGGTTGAGATATCTAATCGCCAAACGAAGATCCTCGTGTCATGCGTGTATAATCCTAATAGATGTTTCAATGTACATGATTTCTTCAATACTTTGTCTTCAGTAGTTGTGGACTTTGATGAAATGATAGTCTGTGGCGATTTTAACGTAAATTTGTTATGTAGTGATATGTATAGCTCCCGCCTTCTTGATGATGTATCTGGAAATGGTCTATCTCTAGTCAATTCCTCTATTCCGACCAGATATGGAAACAATTGTTGTCCTAGTCTCCTTGATTATTTTATTGTGTCTGATCTGTCCTCTGTTCTAAAATTTGACCAAATATCGTTTATCTCTGATCACGATTTGATATTTTGTGCATTTGACTTTGCTTTTGATCATGATAATTCGGTCTCTGGTCCTTGTTGTTTTCCTGACTATCGCTCTATTAACTTGAATAATAAGATCTTTGATATATCCCGTTTGGTTTGGGGGCTAAAACCCCCCCCATGGCCAAATCTAAGTTGCAATGATTTTGCAAAAGTTTTCAATATACAGTTTGTAAATCTTATATTGAATCTTGACTAATAATTTTTGACAAAATTAGTTAAAATAATTTTACGGAAGAAGAAACTGGTGAAAGTTGCAAAGAATAAGGTTGGCCAATACATAAGTCCGGCACTTTGAATTGCACTTGGAGTTTCCGAAATTACAAAGTTGTGTAGCGTATGGGCATTTTTTTTTAATTTTACTGATGAAAACAGTGAGCAGTTTCAATTAACAGAGCGAATGAACTGCAAGGCTCAATTATATGAAAGATTTCGAGTGTTTTCTGACCCTTTTTGTTGTAGGCGTAAAGAGAATTGTGTGAAAATGAACGTTGGAGAGCAGATGAGCGACACCGTTCAAATATTTGAATGTTTTCAAACATTTTCTGAGGCTTTTTTTATTTCACCTAACAGAAGGTAAAGATCGCATTTTTCATGGACGTTTATCAATAGTCTGGCTTTGGTTTGTTAATCGTCGAGATCTAAAACTGCTCAGCTACAGAGAAACCCTCATCAGCTAAGTAAGGTAGATAAAAAATAGATGACACAATTAATAAATAATTAGTTGACAGCGAATAGTTATTGTAAAGAATAAAGATAAGAATCAAAGGATATGAAATCAAATTGTTGATATGTATTTAGGATAGAAAGAATTGACTTTTTTATGCTGCATAGTGAGTCTGAAATATCAAACGTACCAGAATGAGAGTTATAATCTTGACACAAACAACGAAAAGGCTCATTTAATTCAAAATTAGTTCGACACTGTTTCAAGATAAGTGGTTTAAAATGTCTTGATGGACGAGAAGGTACCTTGAAGTTCACTTCGCTCAAAAGAAACTGGCTTACGATTGAACCATTTAGTAATTTAGTCATGAAAACAGTTCCAAGCAGTTCCCTCCGACTAGAAAGGCTGTGAAGATAAATTAGTTTTAAGCGACTCGTATACGATGGCAAATTATACAAGGGATCCCAGTGAAGATCTCTTAAGGCAAATAGTAAAAATTGTTTTTGAACTGATTTTAAGCGATCCACGAGGACCTGGTAACGTGGGTTCCAAATTATACAACCGTATTCAAGTATCAGTCTGACTAATGTAGTAAAGAGTTTTAGTTACATAAATTCTTTAGACCATCGTTTAACAAATGCTAGAACGCCTCTAGCTTTATTGACTGTTAAGTTAATGTGGCAGTTAAAGCCGTGTAGTCCATAGTAACCCCAAGTTCAACAAAATCATATATTTGCTCAAGACTATAACTGTTAATTGTATAGGAAGCTGGCTGTGATATTCCTATCGAAAAACCCATGTACTTACATTTCTTTAGATTAAGCGGCATATAATTTAAATCGCACCAAGTAACTAGTGTATTTAGATCTGATTGAAGCTTCTTCGAATGACAAAGCTTTACATCGTCGGCATACATTAAAATTTTCGAAAATTATATTACTGTAGAAATATCATTTATAAACAACAAGAACAGAATCGGGCCAAGATGGCTTCCTTGAGGAACTCCTGAGGAGACATAAATAACATCGGATTCACAATTTTTAAATACAATACTACTTTTTGTGCTCTGTCGCTAAGGCAAGAAGAGATCTAGCGATTGAGACCCGGCTGGAAACCCAACTGATCCAGTTTATGAATAAGTAAAGAGTGACACACTTTATCGAAAGCTTTACTGAAATCAAAGTAAATTCAAGTAAGTTTGTAACGGTGGACTTTCCCTTACAGAACCCGTGTTGACAGTCGGAAATCAAGGTAGAGATAGGATTCGTAAGCTGATTGGTAACATTAGCTTCACACACTTTTGGGATGGCAGAAAGCTTTGCTATGCCACGATATTTCTCTATAGAAGCCTTGCTTCCGCTTTTATGAAGCGGTAGAAGAAACGACTCTTTCCATGGTTTTGGAAAAACACCACACTTTAGTGACAGATTGAACAAATTGGTAAGGGGTTGGTAAATATTGTTAGCACACTTCTTCAAGAAGCATGTAGGAATCCTATCAGGACAGCATTTAAAAGATTCCTTCAAAGTTTTCATATAAATAAGAACATCATTGGCGCATATAGTGGGCCAATTAATTAAATTGTTCCCATGTAGCTCATAGGGATAATTTAGAAAGTCAGAATTGGTGACGGCAGAATAGTTAGAAGGGAAAAATTGCGCAAAGAAATTATGACCCAAAAGAAATAAAAAACGACCCCAAATAAGCTTCAGAAAAACACCAATAAAAGGCTCCGAAAAAGGTTCAGAAAAGCACCAATAAAAGGCTCCGCAGTTCATTTAAAAATAGTCAAAAAACGCTTCAAATTCATCGAAATCGGAATCTTTTTTATGACTCCGTTGGAGTTCCCGCGTAGAGCGATTTTTCGCTCTATTTGGGCTCCGAAAGAAGCTCATTTTGGAGAGTAAAGCTCTGAGAAATGCGCGTTTTATGGTCCGAAAGGAGTATTTTTTTGCACTTTCAGTTAGCTGGGATATGCCATCATATCACCAATTCTCTATCAAATACAGAAAAATGTGTACCATCAAAAAAATTTTCTTGGGTATAGTTTTAGGTATCAGAGTATGCAGTTTCAGAAAAGTTAAAGAATATTTAAATTTATGATGTATGGGTCTAGGTATCTGTTTCAGCAAATATGTTTATCTTAGTGGAAAATGTATGCGAATTCAAATCTAAATTAAAACCCCCCCCAAGGCCAATTCCTGCGCACGGCCCTGCTTCCTGATGTGTGGAAGGTTGCAACAGTTCTTCCTGTAGCTAAGAATAAGATTGCCAGTAGCCCAGGTGACTTTCGTCCCATAAGCATTCTTCCTGCTCTATCAAAGACTTTTGAGACCTTGCTATCAGAGCAGATTCATTCCCATATTGATAGATTCAAACTACTTTCCCCATTTCAG
This sequence comes from Sphenella marginata, assembly GCA_951509765.1. Taxonomy (NCBI): domain Eukaryota; kingdom Metazoa; phylum Arthropoda; class Insecta; order Diptera; family Tephritidae; genus Sphenella; species Sphenella marginata. Next base: position 37,818,249 of record OX608079.1, on the reverse strand, counting down.
TCGGGCTTCAGAGCAAAGCATAGCTGTTCCATGGCTGTTATTAAAATTTTAGATGACATACGGGCTCCTTATGACGGTAACCAACTAACATTATTGTGCCTTCCCGATTTTTCCAAAGCGTTTGACTCCGTAAAACATGTACTGCTTGGTATGAAGCTTAAATCTTATTTCAGTTTTGGAATAAGAAGACGGCTTGCAATGCAATTAATAATGCCAATTATCTGTTACCCGAAATGTATATACAGCAAATTAGATTCTAAATCTGCGCACGAGATTGATGTAGTTTTTAATCATGTCACACGATATGTTTTCGGACTAGCAAAATTTGATCATATATCTGCGTGGAGAACGCGTCTTCTGGGGTGTGAAATATCAGAGTATCTTATATATTTTTGTGTCGTATCACTGTTGACATGATGCCCAATTATCTATATGGCAAACTCACATTCTCCAGATCTGCACGTGTATGTGATTTAATTGTACCCAGCTACAATTATTTGAATTCTGCAAGGCTATTCTTCGTCAATGCTATCCGCATATGGAACTCTATCCCAAATTCGATCCGTAATAGCTTAAGTAGAAGCAACTTAAAAATGTGATATATTCGTTCTTTCGTCAATGAGTGCATAAGGCTGAGTTTATTAATCATTCATTACTTAAAATACTAATACTAATTATTTTGCTAGAACCTAGTCAACCTTGTTACATATCTCAATTACTGCTATTGTGTTTCATACTTTTTATTTTTCTTCATGTTTTTTGATAATAGACTTATATGTTCGTAATGGTATTATATACATATATAATTTCAAATATTATGCCTACTTTTATGTAATCATTGTTGTACTATAAAAGACCATACAGGATCTTATTGTACTGATATATCACGTAAATAAATACTTAAAATATCACCACAAACTGCAATTTACAATGGAAATGGAAGAAAATGAGAGTATCCCTTTTCTAGATGTTCGCGTATATAAAAACAACAATAGCATTATTTTAAATTGGTACTCGAAACCTACATCCTCTGGTCGCCTGATTAATTTTTTATCCTCCCAACCAACTACATATAAAATCAACACAGCGAAGAATCTGATACAGAAAATCCTAACAATTAGCCACGAAAAATTCCACGACACTAACATAGAGAAAATACATACAATTTTGAAAAATAATAACTACCCCGACCACCTGATACATGAGTTAGTCAACCAGGCAATCATGAAAAATAGAAACGCCCATATTAAACCACCAAATTCAACAACAAAAGACGTCAAAAAATACTGCAGTGTCACATATATACCTAAGCTAAATGCAATAGACCACGATACATTAAAACAACAAAATATCTCCTTAGCTTATAAATCTAACAACACAATATCCAGAATTTACACAAGAACAAAAGATCCAATAGACAAGTTACAACAAAACAAAGTGATGTACAAAATAGAATGTAAAGGAAAAGACTACGAAAACTGTGATAAGATGTACATCGGAACAACAAAGCGGGCGCTTGGTGTACGAATAGCCGAACACGAAGGAGATATTAAAAAACAAAAGCGAAGTACTGCTCTCTCCCAACACATTATAGACAGTGGGCATACAGCTGACTTCACCAACACTAAGATTATTGACAAGGAAAAACGAGAATTGACGAGATATACACTGGAAAGCCTACATATTTTAAGAAACAGAGACAAAACGATAAACAAAAAAGAGGACTACGATTCAATAGCCGCTGCATACATGCTATGTTAAAACAATAAGTTTAGTTATGACAAAGCTACCACGCAAGGTGGTAATGATTTTTAGATGCTAAGTTTGTTCACTGTCCATTGTTATTGTGAGTGTAATTCAAAATGTTAAATGTTATTTATGTGAATTATAAAGTTTGTTTTCTTTCGTTTTTGAAAAACAAATAGGGTAGCCCCTGAAGATGCTGGAATATTCAGCGAAACGTTGGGCACGAAGATGAAATAAAGAACTTTTATTTGCACCTCAAACAATTAGGTCAAACTAGCCTACAATCCCCGATTAAACAAAATTGAAACTGACCGCAATAACCACAATATTGAAAATATTGATTGAACAGAGATATATTTATGCTCCTGGAACCGAAACGCGTCTCTTGATACCCCGCCCGACATTTTTAGACGCGTATTGGCGCTCGGTAGCCCAGTTAAACGATTACCCAAGACGCGTCTTTTGATACCTCTTTTGAGATGTTTGGACATGTATTAACGGCAAACTTTTAGAGAGGGATCCAATTGATAGGAAAAAACGGGTTTTTCAGGATGGTAGAGGGACCTCTCCTGATCACAAATATATATATCCTAGGGTGCGCAAATGTATAGTTGTGGAGTTATTTCATGTTAAAGGTTGAAAATTTGCTCAATTTCCACAGCAAATATCACCTTAATTTTCGCACTTTTTCTTAAATATGTATACGCGTATGTGTGTATTAGATAAAATACCACCCATATTAATCATTTTTAGCAATAATTTTGCAATATTTTGTGAAAAATCTCACAATTAAATAAAATAACAATCGCGCTTCCATTTTCTCGCACATTTTTTTCTATGTATGTGAGGATACTGTTTGTGTCATAACAAAACAGTGATGCCAGAGCTGAAAAAATATAAAGTACCCACAATAAGAGGTTCCAGGGTCCGATCCATGTTTTTTATGTGCAGAACACCTTTCCGCGCTTCAAAAAATAACCCACGGTGATTTCCTTCCGCGTAGTTTTTAATTCCCTATTACTATTCTATGCATATGTAAATGAATGGGGTCAATATAGTAAGGCACCTTTTTTTTTTGTAGATGTGGCAGCACAAGTGTGTAATGCCAAACAAAACATGTACATCACATACTAAACGCCTGCAACGAATCATCCGTTCGCCCTTTCAAGCCACTCGCAAATATTTGTGTGTCTTGCTATGCACAACAATAACACGCGATATGAGCCGAACTGCTTGTAAGCAAGCAAGACGTCGCATCAGACGGCACTGCAAGCATTTAGAAATGAGTGTTTGTTTTGTGGCTCGTTTTATGCTTAACTCGAAAGGCAGTTGAGTCGGTTGACAATTGATTCGAAAGGCAATAGTTTCATATTCAACTCCAACCGTTTGCTTACAGTTTGTCTCTAATCTATTTCAAAACGTTACACTGCAGGTTTCTCCAATGGTACTTCTTTAAAAATAATTTCGCTAATTTCTTATGAAAATGTATGTAGGAATTCAATACAAATATTGTAAACAAAAGTTTAGAATTAAGTGCAAAATTCAGGAAAATTCAGCGAATTATTAGGAAATATTTGAGATTGTTACTAAGAATTTTTAGGGCGTTTCCGAGTATGCAAATTTGTAGTTTATTGACTTTTAGTATGATAAGATAGCAATCTTAAGCTTCTGATTTAATTACCCGATTTTTGGCAATTTTTTTTAGCCGAAATGCTAAGGTCGATTTTTTTTTATTGGCTAGAAAACAAATTGCCAAAAAACAGGTAATTAAATTAGAGGCTTAAGATTGATATCTTATTACACTAAAATTCAATAAACTACAAACCTGCATGATATGAAAAACTCAAAAAATTCCACTACGATCGTAAAAACCGGTCATTAAAGAATCCCACTAATGGTATTTTTCTCATGATTTGCCTTTCTTCCTTCATATTTTTTTTTAATCAGTAACGGAAAAATTGGTATGCATAAATTTTGCATCTTAACACATAGTATGCGGACAATTTAATCTTTCAAGCGTATTTAGCATACCTAATCATTGTTTAAAATATATGAAAGGTTTTTAAGGGAAGACAAAAGCGAAAATAGCTACCTGCTACTGCCGGGTGAATTCGCAATCCCTCTTGCAAGTATGTCCTTTGTGTTTATTTAGTTAACGAGTTTAGACACCCAAATTTAAAACAAATAGTCGCCGTTTATGCAATTCTTCAGTTGTTCAAGCGCAATAAAAAATCTACCTACTGCTGTTTATCCTTAACCAGCCCATTCAATACAAAGAGTTCGCAAATTTCTATGACCATACCCATCTACATACATATGTAAGTACATTTATATGAGTATTTACCAAAAAATAGGAAGCAGGTAGTATTATTTTGTGTATGTTGCTTTAAGCAAATTAAACTATTTACACATGTGAAATCAGCACAAACCCGTCCCATAATAAACACTATACATAATGAATTTCGGCCCTGGCATCTTTTTCTTAAAGCCCTAGCACAAAACCTACCCAGCAATGTAACTGCAATAAAAATATAAATGTACAAATAGATATTTATTTATAGTTACTTTTTAGAAAATGTAACCGATTTCTGGCTGAATATGTTGTCTGTATGATTACACGCTATTTTATCTGCACAAAAATGCTTTTTTTCTAAATTTTTGCAGGCATAATTAAAACCAAAGAACAAAATTAGTTTAATCAGGTACATTTGTACTTATTTTTATTCCTTATAATGTAAGTACATATGAAGATAAACATATCAGGTAATAGAGCTTTGATAATGCTTATAAAATACACAATAATAAAATTTACTTACACCTCCTTCCATCTTAGCGTCCTCTTCTATTATAACTTGTTATGCTTAAAAAAGACTGACCGACAGCTAAGATTTAATTGCATGCACCGAATGACGCGAGTTATTTGCAGCATTAAATGGTGTTGTTACTGTTATATCGCTCGTCACTCGAAAGACAATAATAATCGAAATAGATCAAACGACTCAACACGAGACCTGCTTCATTGCCGCTCAACTCTTGTTCTCGTTTGCTGTCGTGTGAGTGCTGATCGTTTGCCCAAACGAATCAAAACAAACATAAGCAATAACACCGAATCACAGTGTGTGCATAGAAAAGCGAATCAGCTTGTGCAGGACTTTATCACATACATATATAACTACAGTAATAAAAAATGGAAGCGCGAGTGTTAATTTATTTAATTGTGCAAAAAATGATTAATGTGGGTGGTATTTTATCCAATACACACATACGCGTATACATATTTAAGAAAAAGTGCGAAAATTAAGGTGATATTTGCTGTGGAAGTTGGGCAAATTTTCAACTTTTAACATGAAATAACTTCAAAACTATACATTTGCGCACCCTAGGATATATATATTTGTGATCAGGAGAGGTCTCTCTTTCATTTGACTCCACTTTTATTGCAAAATTCTTTGGATCGATTTCTAAATGATAGCCGTATTAACACTTGACGTTCGATGGAAAGTTTTACCAATACAGCTTCTGCATGAATACCACATTCGTTTTTCATGCGCACCGTTCTACGCTTCCGGTTAGTGTTCCTGCGCTGGGGTGTGGTATCTGCGACAGTAGCGCCAAAATGAGTATCAGTGCAATTCCCCGAATGTTTGCAGCGTTACACAATCTTAGTCTATAGTCATATAGTCGAAAAGACTTGGAGATTGTTTTGCAAAAATTCGTTTGAAAATTAAAAACAATCGCCCTAAATGGAGCCTTTGGTAGTCAACCAGCCAGTTGTTATTGACAATGTAAGTGTTAAATATCCAGTTCTGGTATATATCTAGTGTTAGAAGATTGTACTGGGCGTGTGGCGAATACAATGACATCATTCAATTGCGCCACAGTGGGTGGTAGTTAGCGGCGCACTCTTCTACTTCAATTGTTTAGTTTTATATACCTATGTAGATATGTTTTACAGTTATGATAATAATATTCGCAATCAGTTCTATCGTGGATCTTAGAAATTCTACTTAACCGGTTTGCTTCAGAAAAAAGGATATTTGTTTCCTTTAGGAGGCAACTGCTAAAACACGTCCAAAACTATCGAGAAAAGTATCAAAATACGCTTTTGACCTCGGGAAAACCCTCGGCTATGCCATGTCACCTCCGGGTGGTTGCAACGTGCCACGGTACGCACACTTGGAACAAGTAAAGAATACCGACCGTTTAGCTAGAAAAAAACAAAAAAGTGGGCATGGTCCGCCCCTTTTCCCTGATTCACAAGCAGACATTTTTTTTTTAAGCAAACAATTAGGGAGGGTGTTAGGGGGGGTTGAAAATCAAATTTTCGATATTTTCAAAAGCGTATATTTTGTAAAATACTGAACCTTTTTTTAAAAGTAGAATATGGTTCGTAAGAGAATTGAATTACCTTTCATTTGAGGTGCGACTGCTGTAGGTGCAAAACCGCATATGTGCAAAATTAAAAATTTTGTTTTAAAAACAACTTGGGATACACCATGCCAAGTCCTTCTGCGTAGTACCCCCTTCTGGCTAGCCGGCCTTCGGACGCGCTTATTATAAATAACCCTGGGCTACGCCATGCCAAGTCCGGGTGGTTTCCGAAACTAATGTATAATGTATTGGGGCGAGATCCATGGTATTTATGTGCAGCACACCTTTCCGCGTAGGCGGCCTTCGCCCGCGCTTCAAAAAATAACCCTGGGCTACGCCATTCCAGCTCCGGGTGTGTGCCATAGCCGTGGCTACCGCCACGGTGATGTCCTTCCGCGTGCCACGTTTCCCACACTTTTTCACTTTTTTGGCTCAGCCTAATGTGCCATTACAACAACCACATGAAAATGACAGAAAATTGTGAACTTTAACTGCAAATAACTTTTGAACGGTTGAAAAAAACAAAAATCTCATTTCATATGCTTTTGATACCCCACTCGACTTTTTTGGTCTAGTTTTGGGTGGGCCCCATAAACTGCACCAGTACCTTTTTTTCAATAAATATAAACAAATATATACATATATCCAATAAAAGCTATTGTCAATACCTATCCAATGAAATTTAAATTTCGAAATTGCATGGATAGTTTTCGAGAAAAATTGGTTTTAAAATTTCGATTTTTCAACCATTCTTTACTTAAGCCCAAAAAAACTCATAAAAACCGAATAAGAGTAGGTATATAATGTTATATATCAAATAAAAGGTAATTTCATACACTTTCAAATAACAGTATTGAAAAGTACCGTCAATAACACATTTTCTGTGAAAAAACATGTTTTTATATGATTAAGATTAATTAAATTTAGTTTTTTCTGTTTTTCATTAATTTTTTTCAACAAATATATACAAATATATATATTAAATGAAAGCTATTGTCAATACCTATCCAATGAAATTTAACATTTTAATTGGACAGTTTTCGATTTCGATTTTTCAACCATTACTCCCCCCAACTCCGCCCCTGATCATTTGCTGAGAAAAAAATGTATGGCGTTACACTCAGTGAATGAACACGAATCACGCTCATGTTTTTTTCTCGTATCTGAACGGTCGGTATTCTTTACTTAAGCCGCGCACTTTTTCACTTTTTTGGCTCAGCCTAATGTGCCATTACAACAACCACATGAAAATGATGGAGAATATGAACTTTGATTGCAAATATCTCGCAAACTACTGAAAATATTATATTCATGCTCCTGGGACCAAAGCGCGTCTCCTGATACATATCCCAAAATTTTTGGTTGTGTATTAGCGCTCGGTTGACCACGTAAACGATTACCCATGGTACATTCCCACGACAGCCGGTTCTACGTACCGGAATGACTCGGGGTTTCCCCGACCAAGGGCTGTTATTTCGCTACCCCCCTGCCTAAACCGTCAGTTATCCTCCCCCCAATAATGTCATCCTCCGAGCAGTTCCTTGCAGCGGGACTGCTAAAGACTCTCCTATTTATGTGAAACGCTCACATTCAGTACAATGCTCCAATTGTAATAGATGGTTGCACCTAACAAGTTGTCTGACTCTGTCACCTCAGTCTCCACTACATTACTAATGCACCTCAGCAAGTAGACTTTCCTAGCGGTCGCTCAAGCCCCAAGGCGTCACCAACTCATACAGCAGCTCACAGCTACTCCCTACGCAGCACTTCCCAAGTGGATTTGATCAATGCTGAGCGTCCGCTATCTCCCGCCCCCTCAGTCAGCCCCTCTTCTTCCAGCATTAGCACGAGTATAAGTCACAACCATCAGCTCCTGGTCCCTTATACTACGTGCACTGTTTGTCGGTTAAGATTATACACGCCTTTGGCATCGGTCAAGTGCAATAACTGCCTTGGCCTGTGTCATCTGCTTATATGCTCTAGACTCGCAAACAGGAACTTATGGACTGATACGTACGCTGCGCCATGCTGTCGAGCTACGCAACCTTCAACGTCATCTGATTCGCCTCTACCTTCTGGTAACGCGATTCCTTCGACTTCAAAAATGCGTCGTAGTGCGCGACCCAGCCTACTACCACCTAGGCATGCGCATCAGTCCCTGACCCCCAGCATCAACTCTGCTCCCCCTTCGCACTTCGCAATCCTGCAATTTAATTGCAACGGCCTAACCGGCAAAATAGTTGAGATTACAAACCTCATGAAGCAACACAAAATCAAGATCGCTGCTGTTCAGGAGACAAAGCTCGGTGGAAGGTCAACTCTTCAGACCTGCAACGGGTACAATGTACACCGTTGTGAGAGAGGGCTTGGGGGCGGCCCTGCGGGTAGGGGTTTAGAATATGCCCGCGGTAGACATACCGGTCGTAAGAGGCGACTAATATGCACAAAGGTAATGATGTGCAACTCGATGGTTGATCTACGGATATGATGTCTCCCACCTCTCATTACCCATCTTCTCTTTCCTTTCGGAAGGAGGGATGACATGACCTAGAAGGTTCCACTGGTCATACCAAATCGCTACCACGACAGTCGGGCAGTACCGCAAGGGAGTACCGGAGCGTGCCGGATTCATATCCGGCCAAGGACTGTTATTTCGACAACACTGCCCAAAACCTTCGGGGAGTGATTTTGTTGCTAAAACAACAACAACAACAACAGGGCTTGGGGGTGGTCTTGCATTCATCACGCATCAATCTGTGCAGTATCGTCTATTTGAGCCTGACATCGACCCGAGGGACACCACCTTAGAACGTCAAGGTATGGTTGTCCGGTCAGGCGATGTCGACTTGGAAATCATAAACGTATATATGTAGCGAATGATCATGAGAATAAACTCAACTTTATTTTCTTCACGTTAGGTATTTCAACAGGTTTTAAAAGAAATATAACAATAACAATAATACCACTGAACGACCTAGCGGTAACTAAAATCGGATGATTTCAACTATTGTTCACACTTTACATATTTACATACATTAATAATTATATTGAGCGGGAGAGCGCTAACTTATTGTACAAATGGTAAATTCCTGTATGTGGTAGGGTTGCCACATGTCTCCCCTTCTTATTAAATTTTTAACTTAAATTGCAGTACATGATTGTTTATGAAATTCATATTTTATGAAATTATACATCATCTGTGAAATGCACACGCCTGGTAGATTGACCGGTACTGTTTGATGTGCTCTGATCATCGTCGGCTATTTCAAATACTGGCTTAAGGCGATCCACTGAGACTGGAGTTTTCTGCCCTTGTACATCAATATAAAAATGTTTGTCGTGGCGTGATATGACACGGTAAGGGCCTTGATATGGTGCGCTAAATGATGGTCCAATTTGTCCCTGGCGTATCAGAACGTGAGTGCATGTGTTTAACTCCCTAAAGCGAAAGATTGACCTTTTGCCGTGGCGTGACATTTCGGTCGGGGTTAGATTACGAAAATGTTGTTGAAAATGTTGTTGAAAATGTCGAAGCAAGCCCTGTGTGGATTGATTACTTCCACTTTTTAGAAATTCGCCTGGGATCCGAATCGGTTCACCATACACTAATTCGGCCGGTGTAGTAGAAATTTCATTTTTCCCCGAAGCTCGTAGTCCCATGAGAACTATTGGAAGCGCATCGTACCAGGTGTCTTGGTGACAAAGCAGCGCTGATTTAAGTTGCCTATGCAAGCGCTCGACGAGTCCATTGGCTTGTGGGTGATATGGCGTGGTTTTGAGATGCTGAATTCCAAAAAGCTGCGCAAGTTGCCGAAACAGAGCCGATTCGAATTGTCCTCCGCGGTCTGCGGTCTGAGGTTATCCGAAGAGGAACCCCATACCTCGCGATCCAGTGGTAAAATATAGCGCGTACAACTGTTTCTGTATTTCCGTTTTCGAGTGGAACTACTTCGGGAAAACGAGTGAAGCGATCTATTATCGTAAGACACTGACGGAATCCTTTTGCATAAGGTAACGATATTAGATCAATGTGGATATGCTCGAAGCGCTTTGTTGGCAACTGAAAACGAGCGGGCGGTGTAACTACATGGCGTTGGACCTTGTTTCTTTGGCATTCGATGCAAGTCCGCGCCCAAACGCGGCAGTCTTTGTTAATACCAGGCCATACGTATCTGCTTGTTACTAACTTTTGTGAGCAGCGTATGCCAGGGTGAGCGAGCGAGTGTAGTGAGTCAAACACTGTTCTTCTAAGCAATGCAGGAACGAATGGGCGAACGGTACCTGATGAAGTATCACAGTACATACTGACCTTGTGTTCCGGAAATGAAAGCTTTTGAATGCGGAGTGTGGTGCTTGGCGAAGTGATGAGCTGTTGAAGCTCTGCGTCGTTAATTTGTGCGGCTGCTAATTGTTGCGGCGTGACCGGTGTTGAAATGGCATCAACGCGCGAGAGCGCGTCAGCCACGATGTTATCGTGTCCACTTACGTGCGTAATTTCTGTTGTAAACTGGCCAATCCACTCAATTCTCCGAAACTGCCATGGCGACGCGCGCTCTGGTCGCTGCTTGAAAACGTGCTGCAGTGGCTTGTGGTCCGTGTAAATGGTAATGTGCCGACCCTCGAACATATGCCTAAAATATTTCACTGCTTCGTATATGGCATGAAGCTCCCTATCGTAGGTGGATAGCTTGCTTATAGATTCAGGCAGCATTCGACTGAAAAATGCGAGAGGTTGCCAAGAACCTCTTAGACGCTGCTGCAACACTGCACCGATTGCGAAGTTGGATGCGTCTGTAAATATGGCTAAATCTGCGTCAACACTAGGGTGAGATAGCTCTGCGCATGTTGCTAGAGCCTCTTTAGAAAGATTGAAGGCATCGACTAGTTCTTTCGTCCATTGAATTTGATGTGTGCCTTTTATGTTGGGGCCGGCGAGTACCTTATTCAAAGGAGCTAGGAGCTCGGCAGCGTTATTGATAAATTTTCGGTAGAAATTCACCATGCCGATATATCCTCGAAGTTTCTTAACCGTTGATGGTGGCGAAATGTCTCTTATGGCGCTTACTTTTTCAGGTAATGGCTTAATACCACGGCATGTGAAATAATGCCCGAGAAACTTTACTTCGTTAGCACCAAACACTGACTTTGATGTGTTTATTACCAAGCCGTAATTTTGAAGTCGCTGAAATAACATCTTAAGGTGCTCGAAGTGTTGACTTTCGTTATCTGAAGCGATTAAGAGATCGTCAATGTAGGCGAACACGAAGGGGAGGTCGCGAGTGACTTCGTCAATGAACCGCTGGAACGTTTGGGCGGCATTTCTGAGCCCAAACGTCATAAAAGGGAACTCGTATAAACCGAATGGAGTGATTATAGCGGTTTTCCTTATATCATCGCTAGCGACTGGGATTTGGTTGAACGCTCGCACCAGATCAATGGTGGAAAAAATCGTTTTTCCAAAAAGGTTAGCAGCAAAGTCCTCTAAATATCTCACGGGATATCGATCGGGGATTGTGCGGTCGTTTAGACGACGGTAATCTCCACATGGTCGTGATTCGCCTGACTTTTTTTGTGGCTAAATGCAGTGGTGATGACCAAGGACTGTCTGAAGGACGCGCGATACCCAGCTGTACCATTTTGGCAAACTCTTCCTTAGCAATCTTAAGCTTATGAGGCGCGAGGCGTCGAGCTTTGCTTGACACCGGAGGACCATTTGTAGTCCGAATATGGTGCATTGTATTATGCTTCACTAATTTGAATGCTCCATCTGGCTTGGTTATGGAAGAGAATTGTTGTAGAAGCGACAAATAGGGTGATTCGCCACAGATTGCTTTAATGGAAGAGCTTTGGGGGACATGCTTCATTTGCCCTCGGGAAATGATTCCCGAATTTTCGTCGCTGATTCGGCAATGTTTCAAATCAACTACTAAGCCGAAGTGACTAATGAAATTGGCCCCTATAATTGGCTTGGAGACATCAGCGATAATAAAGCGCCATATGAAATCGCGGCGCATACCAAAATCGAGCGTGAGCATGTGGTGGCCATATGTTTCAATGGTTGAACCTGAAGCCGAGTACAGCTGATAGCCAACTGGAGCTAGGTTTGACGTAATGCGATGACGCGGAAAAACTGAGAGGTCGGCACCGGTGTCCACAAGGAACTGCGTGCCTGAGGTGCGATCTGTAATAAAAAGGCGGCGCGAAGTAATAGTCGGAGAGTCTTTTAGCGCCTCTATTGACCCCCCCGAGTGTTTTCCGAATATTTACATCCTGGAATGCAGCGCTGTGCTTCGCTTCCAAACTTTTTGTGATACCGGCAAATTCCGTTTACCAAGAAACGCGTACGACTACGCGAAGAATCACGTTTGTTCTGGAAACTATTATTTTGCCTACCTGAGATGCGTGGCTTTCGGATGTTGAGTGCTTCGATCAGTTTGCGCATTTCGGAGATCTCTGTGCGTAAAGATTGTTCTTCGGATATACCGGCAATAGTGTGTTTCATACCTGCCATTACCTCATTTATTTTGTCGGCGAGTCGGCTAAGATCTTCCAATGAAGCGTTAGGCTGCGCTGCGAGACACGCGCGCGTTTGAGTGGGCAGTTGTGACTGCCACCTTGCTTTGAGTACATTGTCGGCAACGTCCGGACACAGGCTACGTAAGTGGCGGAGGAATTGTAATGGAGTGCGATCTCCGATTTGTTCGCCGTCCAACAGTTGAAGTAGTTTGGCGTCTTTGGACTTGGTCAATCTTTCGATGAGGCTCTGCTTTAAAGATGTGTACGGTGTGGATGATGGTGGACTCACAATAATGTCTTCAACCTCTGTTGCTGATGTGTCAAGCTACCAACTGTCTCACACCCCAAAATCTTAGGGGTGACGTTTGATAACATGTTCAAATACGGCGCTCATGTTACCGCAATTGTCAATACAGTCCAAAGCCGTAACAAAATCCTCAAGTCGCTAGCTGGCAGCACTTGGGGCAAAGACAAAGAAACGTTACTAGCTACATACAAAGCAATTGGTCAGCCGGTACTGAGCTACGCGACGCCTATATGGTCGTCGGGGCTAGCTGGCACACACTGGACGAGGCTTCAGGTCTGCCAGAATACCGCCCTTCGAACCGCCACTGGGTGTCTTCTTATGTCTCCTGAGCACCACCTTCACAATGAAGCGAAAATGCTCGCCGTTAAAGAGCATAGCGAGATGTTGACCAGGCAATTCCTGTTCAACTGTTGCAAACCGCAGCACCCGAACGGACGCCTGGTCAACGAAAATCCGCCTCCCAGGATAATAAGAAGCCACCTACGCAAACACTTCGATGAGATCCGGCATTTGATTTCCACGCCGTTTGATCCTAAGGTGCACCGGCAGGCCCTCACCCTTATCCACACCGATTCGGTAAATTCCTATGTCAGCTCTATCCCAGCGAACGCCGTTCTTCAGGCAACAACTCCACCCGTTGCCGAAGAGGAGCGCGGGCTGCCTAGGGAGACTAGAGTGATGCTGGCCCAACTCCGGTCTGGATATTGTAATAGGTTAAACTCTTACCTATCCAGACTGAACCCCGACTTGCCTAATGTTTGTCCGGCATGTGGCTTGTCCCCCCATAATACCAACCACCTTTTCGTCTGCTCAGCTGAGCCTACTCTTCTAACACCCATATCCCTCTGGTCCGAACCTGTCGAAGCCGCTAGGTTTCTAGGACTTCCGTTAGAAGATTTTGATGATACTAGTGGGTAAGATACTGAGTCCCTAGGTAGGGCTAAGTAGCGCTACAGCAACAACAACAACATTACCCATGGTATTTAGGTTTTGGTTTTATGGTTTTCCCAAATATTTCCCATAGTTAATAGGGTTATGTTGTAGGGCTACTTTGCCCTGCCTAGGTAGTCAGTTTCCTTACCCAGTAGTGTCATCGATCTCTTCGAACGGAAGTACTAGAAACCTACCAGCTTCACCAGGCTTGGACCATAGGGAAATGGCTATTAGAAGAGTAGGCTCTGTTGAGCAGACAATGAGATGGTTTGTACCGTGTGGGACACGCCGCATGCCGGCAGACATTCGGCAAGTCAGGGCTCAGTCTGGAAAGGTAAGAGTTGAACCTATTACGGTACTGGTGCAGTTTATGGGGCCCACCCAAAACTAGACCAAAAAAGTCGAGTGGGGTATCAAAAGACGCGTATTCACGTCTAGATTTAGAATCAACCGTTCAAAAGTTATTTGCAGTTAAAGTTCACAAATTTCTGTCATTTTCATGTGGTTGTTGCAATGGCACATTATGCTGAGCCAAAAAAGTGAAAAAGTGTGGGAAGCGCGGCCGAAGATCGCCTACGCGCAAAGGTGTTCTGCACATAAAAAACATGGATCACGCCCCGAGTTGGAAAGTTTTACCCTCATAACTTTTGAACATTCGAAAAAAAACAAATCTCATTTCAGATTCTAAATCTAGACGTGAATACGCGTCTTTTGACACGCCACTCGACTTATTTTGTCTAGTTTTGGGTGGGCCCCATAAACTGCACCATTACCCCTATTACAATATCTAGAACGAAGTTGGGCCAGCATCAACCTTGTTGTTGTTGTAGCGCTACTTAGCCCTACCTAGGGACTCAGTATCTTACCCACTAGTATCATCAAACTCTTCTAACGGAAGTCCTAGAAACCTAGCGGCTTCGACAGGGGCGGACCAGAGGGATATGGGTGTTAGAAGAGTAGGCTCAGCTGAGCAGACGAAAAGGTGGTTGGTATTATGGGGGGACAAGCCACATTCCGGACAAACATTAGGCAAGTCGGGGTTCAGTCTGGATAGGTAAGAGTTTAACCTATTACAATATCCAGACCGGAGTTGGGCCAGCATCACTCTAGTCTCCCTAGGCAGCCCGCGCTCCTCTTCGGCAACGGGTGGAGTTGTTGCCTGAAGAACGGCGTTCGCTGGGATAGAGCTGACATAGGAATTTACCGAATCGGTGTGGATAAGGGTGAGGGCCTGCCGGTGCACCTTAGGATCAAACGGCGTGGAAATCAGGTGCCGGATCTCATCGAAGTGTTTGCGTAGGTGGCTTCTTATTCTCCTGGGGGGCGGATTTTCGTTGACCAGGCGTCCGTTCGGGTGCTGCGGTTTGCAACAGTTGAACAGGAATTGCCTGGTCAACATCTCGCTATGCTCTTTAACGGCGAGCATTTTCGCTTCATTGTGAAGGTGGTGCTCAGGAGACATAGGAAGACACCCAGTGGCGGTTCGAAGGGCGGTATTCTGGCAGACCTGAAGCCTCGTCCAGGGTGTGTCAGCTAGCCCCGACGACCATATAGGCGTCATTCCCACAACAGCCGGTTCTACGTACCGGAATGACCCGGGTTTTACCCGGCCAAGGGCTGTTATTTCAGTGTAACCCTGTCCAATTTGTCCAGTCCCACTCCTTAATTGTCATCCTCGGAGCAATCCCTTGCAGCAGGGTTGCTCCAATGTCTCTTGCTACGGGCTGGTATCGAATCCGACCCCGAACCAAGAGACTGGATCTGCTGAGTCTGCTGGAAGAAAATATATGTAAAACGTTCACATTCCGTTCAATGCAGTAAATGCAAGAGATGGTTGCATAGATCTGGATGCTCAGGGCTTAACCCTGCCATCCCCAGAACCCGTACGTTTTTAGTACTTTTGAGGCACCATGTTGTTCGCGCGCTAGCGCGTCCCGCGGTTCTCGTCGCTCCGGCGCACACACACCGCACCCACCATCATCAAATGGCCACAACAGTGGCCCGGTCTCCAAGACCAGCAGCCTTGCTGCTCCCGCCTCACCTCAGTCCCCACTCTCGTCCCCCCCTACTTCCAGCATGCACGTGGGTCAGGAACATAACCTCCTCGTACCTTTCACCACGTGCACTGTTTGTCGGCAAAGACTATATACGCCTGCGGCATCGGTTAAGTGCAATAACTGCCTTGGCCTTGGTTTGTATTATGGGGGGACAAGCCGCATGCCGGACAAACATTAGGCAAGTCGGGGTTCAGTCTGGATAGGTAAGAGTTTAACCTATTACAATATCCAGACCGGAGTTGAGCCAGCATCACCCTAGTCTCCCTAGGCAGCTCGCGCTCCTGTTTGTTTGTTTGTTTTAACAACAAAATCTCTCCCCGAAGGTTTTGGGGAGTGTGGTCGAAATAACAGTCCTTGGCCGGATATGAATCCGGTACGTTCCGGTACTCCCTTGCGGTACTGCCCGACTGTCGTGGGAGCGATTTGGTATGACCAGTGCAACCTTCTAGGTCATGTCATCCCTCCTTCCGAAAGGAAAGAGAAGATGGGTAATCAGAGGTGGGAGGCATCATATCCGTAGAACAACCATCGAGTTGTACATCATTACCTTTGTGAATATTGGTCGCCTCTTACGACCGGTATGCCTACCGCGGGCATATTCTAAGCCCCAACCCGCAGGGGAAAAGATGATGGGTAATGAGAGGTGGGAGGCATCATATCCGTAGATCAACCATCGAGTTGCACATCATTACCTTTGTGTACCAGGCGTCCGTTCGGATGCTGTGGTTTGCAACAGTTGAACAGGAATTGCCTGGTCAACATCTCGCTATGCTTAACGGCGAGCATTTTCGCTTCGTTATGAAGGTGATGCTCAGGAGATATAAGAAGACACTCAGTGGCGGTACGAAGGGCGTTGTTTTGGCAGACCTGTAGCCTCGTCCAGTGTGTGTCAGCTAGCCCCGGCGACCATATTGGCGTGGCGTAGCTCAGTACCGGCTGGCCAATTGCTTTATATGTAGCTAGTAACGTTTCTTTGTCTTTATCCCAAGTGCTGCCAGCTAGCGACTTGAGGATTTTGTTACGGCTTTGGACTTTATTGGCAATTGCGGTTATATGAGCGCCGTATTTGAACATGTTATCAAACGTCACCCCTAAGATTTTGGGGTGTGAGACAGTTGGTAGCTTGACACTATCAACGTAGACGTCTAATTTCATGTTTACTTGCGTTGTCCACGTCGTGAATAGGCGTATGAGACGATCGAGACACCCTCTGGTGGGGGGGAAGTTTCGATATATAATAGTTAAACAGAAACGGGGATAGGACACCAATCTGTGGCACCCCTTGTTTAACTATTCTGGGTTTTGATCGGGCGCCTCTTAATTCAACCGACGATTGACGGCCACTCAGATAGTTGGCAGTCCAACGTTTAAGACAGGGAGGAAGGGACGAGTCTTCCAGGTCTTTCATTAGTTGCGCATGGTTGACCGTGTCAAAAGCTTTGGCCAGGTCAAGCGCAACTAGCTCTGTCCTGTGGTTTGGACGCTTTTGGTTTAATCCGTCAACGCGGTGGTGGTGCTGTGATTTTTGCGAAATCCATGCTGATGTTCGGCGAGCCGCAGGTTTGCGGTGAAGTACGCCAACAAGATAGATTCCAACACCTTCACTACTGGCGAGAGGAGAGATATCGGGCAATATGACTCCCCTACGGCAGCTGGCTTGCCAGGCTTTAGTAGTGAGACCACCTTTGCTTGTCTCCAAAGGTGGACAGGGAAAGGTTGAAAATGTGTGTAAGGTATCTTATGCCTTCGACGCCGAGGTGTTTCAGCATCAGCATGGAAATGCCATCGGGGCCAATATATTTGGTGTTCTTAGATCTCCGAATTGCCTCATGAACTTCTGTTGTGGAGATGGCAATGGGCGCATCGCTGTTTTTGTGTTTGTGCGCTTCCCTAGTGGCTCGGCGAATCTCTTTGTTCAACTGAGGATGCATTACAAATTCTCGGCAGAAGGCCAGGGCCGCTGCCTCTGCGGGGAAGAATGAACGCACTTCCTTTATTCTACCTGACGGAATGTGTTGATGGGAGGCTGAAATTAGGGCCATACGAAACGCCTTTCTCCCTTCTCGTACGTCAGACGGGGTGGGAAGAGCAGCGAAGGCGCTCTCTGTGGTGTTGAGAAAACCCTCCCAGTCGGCTTTATTGAAGTTGGTGCATGTGCGATTCTCAGCGGTTACAAAGTCGGTGGGCGATCGATAGAGAGCACTATGGGTAGGTGGTCTGAAGCAAGCGTCAGCATCGGTCGCCATTCAACGCAGTTTATTAGGCCAGTGCTGACTATGGTGATGTCTGGCGAGCTAGAGCAGTTTACCGCCACTCTATTGGGGGCATCCCCATTTACCGTGTAGAACGTCGAATCATCTATTTGGTCAGGCAGCTCCTCTCCCCTACCATCGGCCTGCAAGCTGGAGTGCCACGCGGTTCTCGCCCCTGAGTAACGCACGAAATTCAGGGTGGTAATCCATGGGACAACAGGTGACAGGAGGTATGTAAATATTTATGATTTCAAGGTCGACATCGCCTGACCGGACAACCATACTTTGACGTTCTAAGGTGGTGTCCCTCGGGTGCCAGACCACCCCCAAGCCCTCTCGCACGGTCACAACGGTGTACATTTTACCCGTTGCAGGTCTGAAGATACGACCTTCCACCTAGCTTTGTCTCCTGAATCGCCGATATCTTGATGTTGAGTCGCTTCATTAAATTTGTCACTTCAACAATTTTACCGGTTAGGCCGCTGCAATTAAATTGCAGGATACCGAAATGCGAAGGGGGAGCAGAGTTGATGCTGGGGGTCAAGGACTGTTGCGTATGCCTAGGTGGTAATAGGCTGGGTCGCGCACTACGGCGCAATCTTGAAGTCGAAGGAATCGCCTTACCAGAAGGTAGAGGCGAGTCTGACGACGTTGAAGGTTGCGTAGCTCGACAGCATGGCGCAACGTACGTATCAGTCCATAGGTGCCTGTTCGCGAGTCCAGAGCATATAAGCAGGTGACACAGGCCAAGGCAGTTATTGCACTTGACTGATGCCAACGGCGTATATAATCTTAACCGACAAACAGTGCACGTAGTATAAGGGACCAGGAGCTGATGGTTGTAGCTTATACTCGTGCTGATGCTGGAAGAAGAGGGGCTGACCGAGGGGGTGGGAGAGAGCGGACGCTCAGCATTGCTCAAATCCACTTGGGAAGTGCTACGTAGGGAGTAGCTGTGAGCTGCTGTGTGAGATGTTGACGCCTGGGGACGTGAGCGACCGCTCGGAAGGTCTACTTACTGATGTGCATTGTTAGTGCTAGTCGTGGAGACTGATGTGAAAGAGTCAGACATATGTGGCGGAGCGATACTTGATCGACGACGGCCACTGGACGTCGTAGGACGTGAACAGCAAGGGCCCGCAAAAGTTCTATAAAAACTAGCGGGTCTATGAGTAGAGGGATTTAGTCCGGATCAACTAGTTAGATGCAACCATCTGTTACAATTAGAGCACTGTACTGAATGTGAACGTTTCACATAAATTTTCTTCCAGCATATACAGCAGATCCATTCTCTCGGTCCCGGGTTGGATTCAATACCAGCCCGGAGCAGGAGAGTCTTGAGCAGTCCCGCTGCAAGGAGCTGCTCGGAGGATGACATTATTGGGGGGGATAACTGACGGTTTAGGCAGGGGGGTAGTGAAATAACAGCCCTTGGTCGGGGAAACCCCGAGTCATTCCGGTACGTAGAACCGGCTGTCGTGGGAATGACGCCAATATGGTCGCCGGGGCTAGCTGACACACACTGGACGAGGCTTCAGGTCTGCCAGAACACCGCCCTTCGAACCGTCACTGGGTGTCTTCTTAGGCGTTAAAGAGCACAGTGAGATGTTGACCAGGCAATTCCTGTTCAACTGTTGCAAACCGCAGCATCCGAACGGACGCCTGGTCAACGGGAATCCGCCCCCCAGGAGCATAAGGAGCCATCTACGCAAACACTTCGATGAGATCCGGCACCTGATTTCCACGCCGTTTGATCCTAAGGTGCACCGGCAGGCCCTCACCCTCATCCACACGAATTCGGTAAACTCCATTGTTGGCTCTCTCCCGGTAACGCCGTTCTTCAGGCAGCAACACAGATGCTTGGCAACCTGCGGGTTGGGGTTTAGTCGGACAGTACCGCAAGGGAGTACCGGAGCGTACCGGATT
Organism: Sphenella marginata; assembly: GCA_951509765.1. Lineage (NCBI taxonomy): Eukaryota > Metazoa > Arthropoda > Insecta > Diptera > Tephritidae > Sphenella > Sphenella marginata. The sequence goes on along the minus strand of OX608079.1, from coordinate 37,798,141 downwards.
CATATCCGGCCAAGGACTGTTAATTGGACAACACTCCCCAAAACCTTCGGGGAGTGATTTTGTTGCTACAACAACAACAACAAGCTTAGTTAACGAGAATCCGCCCCCCAGAAGTGTAAGAAGCCATTTACGCAAACATTTCAAAAGTTCGACCCAAATTGGGGGACATCAGAATTCGTTTTAGAGGTATGGTTCCTCCGGCAAAGTTTCTTATTTTGATCCCTAGAATACGATTTCCAAGCGATTTTTAAGTCGACCCGCCTAGTGACCCCCAAGATTTTGGTTTGTGAGATAGTTGGTAGCTTGACACCATCAACGTAGACGTCTAGTTGCATGTTCACCTGCGTTGTAAATGTCGTGAATATTGTGGCCGAGGACTTGGTCGGTGATAATGTCAGGTTCAATAACGTTTCTTTATCTTTACCCCAAGTGCTTCCAGCTGGGAAAATATTTGATCACATTGCGATCGAAACGCTTCTTTTGATGTCCCTCCCGATTTTTGGATAAATATCAACACTCGGTAGCCCCCGTAAACGATTACCAAACAAAATATTAGTTTTCCGGTTTCGGATTTTTGTTACATAAGCCAAAACGCGTCTTTTGATACTTCTCGCGATGTTTTTGTTGGTGTATTCGCAGTTAAGTACGGTCATATAGAATTACAAAACAAATATCCCCTTAGCCGGTTTAACACCGGCTACGCGATCCCAATTATTTCCGAGTAGAACGCACTTTTTTACTTATTTGGCAAATAGTAATCTTTGATTGCAAATATCTGTTCACAAAAAAAAAAAATTAAAAAACTGATTTCTGATTATTGTTACTAAGGTCGAAACGGGTCTTTTGATACCCCTCCCGAATTTGGTCGCGTTTTGCAGTTGTCCCCTAAAAGAAACAACTATCGAGACAATTGCTAAAACACGTACAAAAGTATCGGGAGAGGTATCAAAAACCGAATTTTGACATGTGTATTATTTTTGGTACCATTTTACAAGACGCTTCGTCCCTAGTTTTCAGCATTTATTCAATGATATATTTATTTAGAACCTTTTTGAGCAATTATAAGTACAATAGGTCAAGCAAATTCAACGCTTGTATCTTATACAAGATCTGTGATCATAATACCCGCTTAATTGAGTACCTTCGTCCATGGCAAAATGTCTGCTGTAATTTACGGGACACACGACTGGTTGTTTTTCACGAATCCATTTAACTGGTACACTTAACAAAGAAGTATTTTTATCAATTTCTCTTCGGCCGCATTTGCCGTAATGCTTCTTAAATGCTTCTGGTTTGCCCAGTTTGTAGTAGGGGTCTCGATAGTAGTCCCGAAAATTTTGACAATCAATATAAAAATAGTCAATGGCATCCAACTTGGCATAATTAACCATAGTCAAGCCAATTTTTGGTGCAAAATTTAAAATGGACTTGCGTTGATTTCTCGAACTTTGGCATACACTTAACATATCTACTTCAGGCGCAATTATAGTCTTCATACTTGTTTTATTTTAAGTGATTTGGTAATATGTAATTAATTTTATTATATATAAAATATTTTAACACTTAATTTTTCCATTTATAATTGACATTTTTCACAAAGGGCTCTGGCGTTATAAAGGCTGGTTTTGCTGGTGAGCATATTCCCAAGTGTCGATTTCCAAACTAGTAAGTAGATTTTCAACGTTGATAAATAACATGGTTGTCTTATAATTAGAAATGGCTTAGAAGTATAATTTTAATTCGATAAATTTCAGTAAAATGTGTCTTACTTTTGGTAATTGTTTTTTTAGGAGGCAACTTGTAAACAAATAGTTAAAACTGTTTTCCAAAACCGTTTTATTTATTTTTTGATTGTCGACCCTTGTGAAGTTAGCGGTTTTATGCCGGAAGGGAGCGGTGCCTCATCTAGATTACTGAGGAGTATGGCATGGTTGACCATGTCAAATGCTTTATGCTTTGCGTCGTAATGGTATTAAGAGCGTTGTGGTGTGTGACTTACGGAAACCATGCGGGTCTGGTACGATAAATCGAAAATTAAAATGTCGAAACCGAAAATTCCAAAAAAATAAAAATCGAAAATAAATATGTCGAAAAAAATAAACTAGAAAAAAAGACGTCAAAAAAAAACAATATTGAATTAACAATTAATGGTGTGTAAAATTCGTTAAGTTAATTCAATATTTTTTTTTCAACGTCTTTTTTAACTAAGTTAGTTTCAAAAAGGTATTTTACAACTTTAAAAAGCAAAGTTGTATTAATAGCAGTAGCAGTGTTACTACTTTAATTATAGTTAATTTTTATATATATTACTAGGTATCTTAGATTAAAAAAAACTCTGCTGCGAAATAAATTTACATTCAAAAGTGCGGACCATCTAAAAAATTGCGGATCAAAAATACAAAAACTAAGGTAACTCAGATAAAAAAAAAATCTCCTAAGAACTTTAAAAACATGATCCAACTGTAACAGGTCGTAGCAGCTCGACAAACATACAAACAAACAAATTTGTGTATGTATTTTGTTTTTGCAGTTTGTGAGTTTAGAGTCAAAATCGTACTGAAAAATGTTTTGATTGTCAAAATTCGAGAAAAAAATACAAATGAAGGGCGAGAGTCCAAAAGGGCCTAACCCACACTTTTTTCGAAATTGAGTTTTTAATTTTTTCAGTTTGCCAAAACACGTCTTGTCACGTAGGCGTTGACCAAAAAATTCTAAAAATTATGTATGTATGTCGCTTAAACATCCTCGCCCCCCTAGACGGCTTAGTCGTCTAGTGAAATGCATAAGTCGCCGGTTCGAATCTGGCTCGAAGGACCATGTCTAAGCTTTAGAGAAGGCGAGTTGTTTTTTAAGTTATTATTATTATACCCAGCGTACTAGTACTAGTACAAGGGTATTATAACTTTGTTGGGATAACGGTTGGTTGTACAGGTATAAAGGAATCGAAATAGATGTAGACTTCCATATATCAATATGATCAGGATCGAAAAAACATTTATTTGAGCCATGTCCGTCCGTCTGTCCGTTAACACGATAACTTGAGCAAATAATGAGATATCTTCACCAAATTCGGCATGCGTACTTATATGGATTCAGAATAGATTGGTATTGAAAATGGGTAAAATCGGACGAAATTTTCGAAAAACGTATAAAACGAGTTAATTCAATATCAGAAGCAGCTACAATGACAAAATTTGCAATATGCATTGATTTAGATATTCTAAGGCCGATTTTATCAAATTTTTTGAAAAGGGGCGTGGCACCGCCCACATACATTTGAAGAAATTTTAAAATTTTGACTCTTAATAACTTCAGAACAGTTTATGCTAGTATAACGAAAATTTTGTAGAGGGCATACTATTGTTGTATTAAATTCAGATATAGAAAATAAACGAAATCGCTTTGCGACCACGCTTACTTTTTCATAAAAGTTATATTTAAAGGAGGTGGAAATATTGAAAAGCCCATATCTAATTAACTGATACCGCTATAATAATATAATTTGGTACATACATCAATTTTCATATTCTATACATTATTTTTGCAAAATTTTGGAAAATGGGCGTGGCACCGCCCACTTATGAGTCAAGCAATTTTCAAATTCGACTGCTAATAACTTCAGAACGGTGTGAGATAGGTTTACGAAACTAGGTACCAGGCATGTTATGTTTATGTAGAGTACTACCACAGAAAATAAGGTAAATCGGTGAACGACCACGCCCCTTTTTGGACTAAAGTTCTCTAAACGAGAGTTAGGAAACCGGAATTATGTAAATATTGATTAATGGACACATATATGCGTATATCAAAAATTTCACAAAATACGTTAAAAGTTATGGGCATGGCACGCCTTCTTTTCCAAAGTTATATATAGGAAATGGTATAACCCTTGAAAAGATCGATTGAGTACTTTTGGCTCATGTAAGCGGTTAAAGCTTTATAAGCAAGGGGCGTGGCCGCGCCCACCAAATTCGCTATTGTTTAGGCTCGGAATAGATTGGTTTTTAAAATGGGCGAAATCGGATGAAAACCACGCCCCCTTTTTCTGAAAACTAACGCTGGGTATTTAATGTTCGGTTCACCCGAACTTAGACTTCCTTACTTGTTTTTTATTTTATTTTATTATTTGACTCAGGTGCTATGTGACCATTTTGTTCAAACTGTATTTATTCATTTGGCTCAGGTTCTGACGACCATGTTTGCCTAAATGTTCAAAATTGTTCTTTGGAGAACGAGAGGGTATGTATGTATTATTGATGGCGAGCACTGTTGGCTCTGAGGCATGGCGCGATTGGCTTCCTCATTTTCGCTTGGAAAAACCACCTTTTGGCTCAGGCCTAGGCGACCGTCTTGCTCAAAAGGTATTTATTAAATCATTTGGCTCAGGTTCTGATGACCGTGTTTCGCAAATGTTAAAAACATTTTGTTCTTAGAGAATGGGAGGTGCGGGACACCTGTGACACCCCAAATGTATTTGTTGGTGGCGAGCACTGTTGGCTCTGAGGCATGGCGCTAAATGTATTTATTGGTGGTGAGCACTGTTGGCTCTGAGGCATGACGCGAGATTGGCTTCCTCATTTTCGTTATGAAAAACCACCTTCTGGCTCAGGCCTAGGCGACCGTCTTGCTCAAAAGGTATTTATTAAATCATTTGGCTCAGGCTCTGATGACCGTGCTGCGCAAATGTTAAAAACATTTTGTTCTTTAGAGAACGGGAGGTGCGGGATACCTGTGACACCCTATATGTATTTGTTGGTGGCGAGCACTGTTGGCTCTGAGTCATGGCGCGATTGGCTTCCTCATTTTCGTTGTGAAAAACCACCTTTTGGCTCAGGCCTAGGCGACCGTCTTGCTCAAAAGGTATTTATTAAATCATTTGGCTCAGGTTCTGATGACCGCGTTGCGCAAATGTTAAAAACATTTTGTTCTTTAGAGAACGGGAGGTGCGGGACACCTGTGACACCCTATATGTATTTGTTGGTGGCGAGCACTGTTGGCTCTGAGGCATGGCGCGATTGGCTTCCTCATTTTCGTTTGGAAAAACCACCCTTTGGCTCAGGTGCTATGTGACCGTCTTGCTCAAAAGGTATTTATTAAATCATTTGGCTCAGGTTCTGATGACCGTGTTGCGCAATTGTTAAAAACATTTTGTTGTTAGAGAACGGGAGGTGCGGGACACCTGTGACACCCTAAATGTATTTGTTGGTGGCGAGCACTGTTGGCTCTGAGGCATGGCGCGATTGGCTTCCTCTTTTTCGTTGTGAAAAACCACACTTTGGCTTTGCAAAACATAAACTATATCTTCGAAATATTTTATAAGCTGCTTGCGAATTACAATAGCATGCAATGCAAATAAAATAAACGAATGAAATAACCGTAGCTTATGTATGTATGTCGCTTAAACTTCCTCGCCCCCCTAGACGGCTTAGTCGTCTAGTGAAATGCATAAGTCGCCGGTTCGTATCCGGCTCGAAGGGCCATGTCTAAGCTTTAGAGGAGGCGAGTAGTTTTTTAAGTTATTATTTTTTATTTTATTTTATTATTTGGCTCAGGTGCTATGTGACCGTTTTGCTCAAATTGTATTTATTCATTTGGCTCAGGTTCTGACGACCATGTTTGCCTAAATGTTCAAAATTGTTCTTTGGAGAACGAGAGGGTATGTATGTATTATTGGTGGCGAGCACTGTTGGCTGTGAGGCATGGCGCGATTGGCTTCCTCATTTTCGCTTGGAAAAACCACACTTAGGCTTTCCAAAACATAAACTATATCTTCGAAATATTTTATAAGCTGATTGCGAATTACAATAGCATGTAATGCAAATAAAATAAACGAATGAAATAACCGTAGCTTATGTATGTATGTCGCTTAAACAAGTCGGTTTTGCATTTTATCGGAATTGCAAATCAATATTGATTTCATTTGGTTATTTTCGAATGTAAACAAAACCGATGTTCGAATCAGCTGTTTTGTGTGGATGACAAATTTTATTTTCGTTTTTTTTTGACAAAAATTGGTGAAATTCCATTGTTTTCTTCAATAAATCATAAAAATTGGATAGAAATAAAAGTATATGAGTTAAAAATGGCATCTGCGTTGTAGCGTTCATGTTGATGGAAGAAGGAAGTTGCGGGAAGGTCAAAATGAAAATTTTGAGGGATTGCAGCAACCCGCTTGATCTATTGCAAGGTGCGCTTCATAGCGTGTTATAGGCTAAATAAAGAGGCTTTCCAAATGGTACTTGACACTATTGGCGGACACTTGGCACGATTTCAAGTTCCACCAGTACTGCAGCTAGCAGCTACGTTGCGATTTCTATATTTCCCCCTACTACGAATAAAAATATGAGCCTCATTAATATTTATTTTTATTTAAAACCATCATTTACTCACATTTTTATTAAATTTTCTATCTGCAATTGAAAAAAAAGCAAATCCAAAAGCTGTCAGCGGCTTGGTTTGTTTCCGATAGCAAAACCTGTATTATCGGTTTCTCTGACACCCAAATCCGACATAATTCCGATTCGAACATGAAGCCGATAACATTGGATTTCATGACACCAAAGCAGTTTTTCTGTCGGTTTTAAATCCAATTCCGACAACTATTTTATTCCATGACAGGGGTGATTGTTCCCCGTCCATACGTTTTTTTATGTCCATGACTTTCTGCCACCCACATCTTTTCTCTACTGATTTTCTTTTGCATGTATTGTGGCTATAATGCCATTAGAATTCTCAGCACTGCACATCTTCACTATTTAATTATTACCGACGCGAAAAACTAGGTCTTAGTTTGCCAGTAAAACGAATGTTGTTACCACTCTAGAATTGACCCGTTGAGCACAACTTCTGCTTTCAATCTAGGGTTATTGCTCTTAGTTCCGATAGGGCTCTTTCCCTGGCGATATATGAAGCCCATCACTGGCTCCCCATCTCTTGGCTGCTTGCGAATTACAATAGCATGCAATGCAAATAAAATAAACGAATGAAATAACCGTAGCTTATGTATGTATGTCGCTTAAACTTCCTCGCCCCCCTAGACGGCTTAGTCGTCTAGTGAAATGCATAAGTCGCCGGTTCGTATCCGGCTCGAAGGGCCATGTCTAAGCTTTAGAGGAGGCGAGTAGTTTTTTAAGTTATTATTTTTTATTTTATTTTATTATTTGGCTCAGGTGCTATGTGACCGTTTTGCTCAAATTGTATTTATTCATTTGGCTCAGGTTCTGACGACCATGTTTGCCTAAATGTTCAAAATTGTTCTTTGGAGAACGAGAGGGTATGTATGTATTATTGGTGGCGAGCACTGTTGGCTGTGAGGCATGGCGCGATTGGCTTCCTCATTTTCGCTTGGAAAAACCACACTTAGGCTTTCCAAAACATAAACTATATCTTCGAAATATTTTATAAGCTGATTGCGAATTACAATAGCATGTAATGCAAATAAAATAAACGAATGAAATAACCGTAGCTTATGTATGTATGTCGCTTAAACAAGTCGGTTTTGCATTTTATCGGAATTGCAAATCAATATTGATTTCATTTGGTTATTTTCGAATGTAAACAAAACCGATGTTCGAATCAGCTGTTTTGTGTGGATGACAAATTTTATTTTCGTTTTTTTTTGACAAAAATTGGTGAAATTCCATTGTTTTCTTCAATAAATCATAAAAATTGGATAGAAATAAAAGTATATGAGTTAAAAATGGCATCTGCGTTGTAGCGTTCATGTTGATGGAAGAAGGAAGTTGCGGGAAGGTCAAAATGAAAATTTTGAGGGATTGCAGCAACCCGCTTGATCTATTGCAAGGTGCGCTTCATAGCGTGTTATAGGCTAAATAAAGAGGCTTTCCAAATGGTACTTGACACTATTGGCGGACACTTGGCACGATTTCAAGTTCCACCAGTACTGCAGCTAGCAGCTACGTTGCGATTTCTATATTTCCCCCTACTACGAATAAAAATATGAGCCTCATTAATATTTATTTTTATTTAAAACCATCATTTACTCACATTTTTATTAAATTTTCTATCTGCAATTGAAAAAAAAGCAAATCCAAAAGCTGTCAGCGGCTTGGTTTGTTTCCGATAGCAAAACCTGTATTATCGGTTTCTCTGACACCCAAATCCGACATAATTCCGATTCGAACATGAAGCCGATAACATTGGATTTCATGACACCAAAGCAGTTTTTCTGTCGGTTTTAAATCCAATTCCGACAACTATTTTATTCCATGACAGGGGTGATTGTTCCCCGTCCATACGTTTTTTTATGTCCATGACTTTCTGCCACCCACATCTTTTCTCTACTGATTTTCTTTTGCATGTATTGTGGCTATAATGCCATTAGAATTCTCAGCACTGCACATCTTCACTATTTAATTATTACCGACGCGAAAAACTAGGTCTTAGTTTGCCAGTAAAACGAATGTTGTTACCACTCTAGAATTGACCCGTTGAGCACAACTTCTGCTTTCAATCTAGGGTTATTGCTCTTAGTTCCGATAGGGCTCTTTCCCTGGCGATATATGAAGCCCATCACTGGCTCCCCATCTCTTGGCTGCTTGCGAATTACAATAGCATGCAATGCAAATAAAATAAACGAATGAAATAACCGTAGCTTATGTATGTATGTCGCTTAAACTTCCTCGCCCCCCTAGACGGCTTAGTCGTCTAGTGAAATGCATAAGTCGCCGGTTCGTATCCGGCTCGAAGGGCCATGTCTAAGCTTTAGAGGAGGCGAGTAGTTTTTTAAGTTATTATTTTTTATTTTATTTTATTATTTGGCTCAGGTGCTATGTGACCGTTTTGCTCAAATTGTATTTATTCATTTGGCTCAGGTTCTGACGACCATGTTTGCCTAAATGTTCAAAATTGTTCTTTGGAGAACGAGAGGGTATGTATGTATTATTGGTGGCGAGCACTGTTGGCTGTGAGGCATGGCGCGATTGGCTTCCTCATTTTCGCTTGGAAAAACCACACTTAGGCTTTCCAAAACATAAACTATATCTTCGAAATATTTTATAAGCTGATTGCGAATTACAATAGCATGTAATGCAAATAAAATAAACGAATGAAATAACCGTAGCTTATGTATGTATGTCGCTTAAACAAGTCGGTTTTGCATTTTATCGGAATTGCAAATCAATATTGATTTCATTTGGTTATTTTCGAATGTAAACAAAACCGATGTTCGAATCAGCTGTTTTGTGTGGATGACAAATTTTATTTTCGTTTTTTTTTGACAAAAATTGGTGAAATTCCATTGTTTTCTTCAATAAATCATAAAAATTGGATAGAAATAAAAGTATATGAGTTAAAAATGGCATCTGCGTTGTAGCGTTCATGTTGATGGAAGAAGGAAGTTGCGGGAAGGTCAAAATGAAAATTTTGAGGGATTGCAGCAACCCGCTTGATCTATTGCAAGGTGCGCTTCATAGCGTGTTATAGGCTAAATAAAGAGGCTTTCCAAATGGTACTTGACACTATTGGCGGACACTTGGCACGATTTCAAGTTCCACCAGTACTGCAGCTAGCAGCTACGTTGCGATTTCTATATTTCCCCCTACTACGAATAAAAATATGAGCCTCATTAATATTTATTTTTATTTAAAACCATCATTTACTCACATTTTTATTAAATTTTCTATCTGCAATTGAAAAAAAAGCAAATCCAAAAGCTGTCAGCGGCTTGGTTTGTTTCCGATAGCAAAACCTGTATTATCGGTTTCTCTGACACCCAAATCCGACATAATTCCGATTCGAACATGAAGCCGATAACATTGGATTTCATGACACCAAAGCAGTTTTTCTGTCGGTTTTAAATCCAATTCCGACAACTATTTTATTCCATGACAGGGGTGATTGTTCCCCGTCCATACGTTTTTTTATGTCCATGACTTTCTGCCACCCACATCTTTTCTCTACTGATTTTCTTTTGCATGTATTGTGGCTATAATGCCATTAGAATTCTCAGCACTGCACATCTTCACTATTTAATTATTACCGACGCGAAAAACTAGGTCTTAGTTTGCCAGTAAAACGAATGTTGTTACCACTCTAGAATTGACCCGTTGAGCACAACTTCTGCTTTCAATCTAGGGTTATTGCTCTTAGTTCCGATAGGGCTCTTTCCCTGGCGATATATGAAGCCCATCACTGGCTCCCCATCTCTTGGTGTCGAAACGACAAAAATAATCCCCAAAGGTTTTGGGGACTGTTGCCGATATAACACTCCTTGGCGGGATGATTCCGGTACGCTCCGGTTCTCCCTTGCGGTACTGCCCGACTGTCGTGGTAGCGATTTGGTATAACCAGTGCAGCTTTCTACTTCATGTCAGCCCTCCTTCCTTAAGAAAAGAGAAGATGGGTAATGCGAGGTGAGATTTATCATATCCGTAGATCAACCAGGCAGTTGGATAGTTGGTTGTCAGGAGTTCCATCGATATATTTGTTATCAAGTAGTACTTTTTTATCGATATCATTCAAACTTCAGTTTGTGTGGATTAGACGAAGGAACGCATCGTGAAAGGCTGGCCAGTCTGTGTTCCTCAACTGAAATATGGCAGAGATATGCTGGGTCGCTTGAACGTTGACAATTGGTAAGCGGATTATGTGAATTAGTTTGTTTATATTTTGGCAGTTGTATTTCTAAAGCATCTAACAGAAAATAGAAATTAAGTAAATTCCTTTTAATGTCGCTTTTTGTTGAATTCTTGGTAACTGCAAACATGCATAGTAGCGAGGCTCACTAAGAAAACTAACACGACGAGATAATAATGTTAAGATGGAGCTCAAACACTTTGAAATATTAATTTTTCAGATACTGTTGTTACCCGGGATTTGTGGGATTTATTCAAGGACATGTGGGGATGCGTTCAAAATTACTTCTGGACTTTTTCCGTGACCATTTCGGCATTGATTTCGATGGAAAATATGCCTGATATCTGAAATGCATTTGCAAATAATTCTTAAACTGCTAATTTAATTATAAAGATTTATATGGCAGGTTGTTAGGGAAATAAAAGATCTTTAACAGGGTGAAAAAGGTTTTTCGAACGGATATGTAGAACTGGAGATTTTTTCAATAATACGAAAACACTTTGTAAGAAACGTAACTTCGCAAATCTTAGAACTTATGGCTTTTTTTTAATTTTTGTCTTCAGAATAGTAATCTGCAATACGTTATAAATGTGAAGCAAGTTTACGGCTATCAATAGTTTTATATGATCTGCTGCACCCAGAGTTCATATATGTATGTATTTACTTTTAAGAATTTTCAAATTTTTTTTCTTAACGAACAGCTTAATGTATATATACCATATATTTGTTACATACTTCTATATATTTGCAGTAAAAGGCAGGCATATATTTTTATATACAAAAATACATTCAAAAGTCATAAGCGTTTTTAAAGTTCTAAGATTGGTATTTTCTTTATTGATACGTAGAGAAAACGTTTTTCACTCTAAATCGGACTTTGGCAAAATGGCCGAGCTGTCCTTTCTTTTCTTTTATCTCTCCTTTCTACCCTTCTACACAGCTACCAACGGCTGGGCCGTGTTCACTGCATATGCTGGGTTGCCAGATAGATATCTTACAACTCGGCCAATCTGACTCTTGATCGCCCTCGATCACTTTTACAATAAACTTAAGATTAGGATTTAAACCATATTTGACTAGACTATGAAATACTATAAACTACGACATCTTTTTCTAGGTAGTCTCTTGATCTACCTGTATACTAGTATTGCTTTCCTCTACCTCATTGAGTTCGGCATCAGTTTGAGGTAGCCATTTTCGCATTCTATTGGCTTCTACGACCCCGTCATATGGAAGCTGCGTAATTTGCCAGTTTTCTATATCTCGAATGACGTACCGGTCGTTTCCGAGAACTTTGGAGACTACGTAAGGTCCCTTATACCTCGGGGAAAACTTTTTATTGGTTCCCACAACTGTATCTACATTTCTAATAGCAACAAACTCGCCTACCTCGTACTTTTTAGGATCTTTACTGTGTTTTGAAAAATAGGCATTGTGGTATTCTTGGGTGTTTCGGATAAAATTACTAGCGTCAGCCCTGATTTTGTCTAAGTCCCTCGTCTCATCTGATTTGATCTTTTCCGTAAAGTATTCTGAAAATTCATCAACGATTTCGCCCCTCTGTTCGACCCCAAACAGAAGCATACTAGGGGAATTCCTTGTCGTACTATGGTTAGAATTGTTTATAGCATATTCTGCTTGCAAGAGTCGACTGGACCAGTCAGCATGGTTTATGGGGTCGGAGAGTTTACCTAGCATGGCTTTAATAACTCTGTTGACTCTCTCCACCTGCCCGTTTGCCTGTGGTGCCGCGATCGGATATAATTCGTCTTGGTCTACTATAGTAGCTGAAATACTTATCCAGGGCGCTAATAACCTCCCGGGTGCTAGTAGAATTAGTCGGATATAGTTTCACGAATTTAGTAAAAGCGTCTATTACTACCAGGAGGTATTTCCTCTTGGAGCGCAAAGCTGGTAAGGGGCCAAAGTGATCAATTGGCGTGTTCCAGTTAAACACAAACCCAGACCTGTATAAAATTTTACATGTAAATGCAACAACAACGCTGTGATCTTGATATTTTTCTGGGTCAATTTCGGACCCGTAGTAGTAGATTTTTTTGTAGTAGATTTTTTGACAGCCAACCCTTATTTGCTTGGCAGCACAAACATGCATATGTATACACACTTATTTACACAAACAACTCTCATGCAGCTGACCCGCATCGTTCCTGTTAAATTATGACCGTGACCCGACCCAGGTCAGCAAACTGGAACGCAACTAATGTGTATCGTGTCGAAAGGACGTGGCTGTTTCGGAATATTGTATAAAATTCTTTCCTTTGCCGTAGGGGGGGGGCTGCATACATAATGCACTTCAGACAACTGCCTATAAAATCTGCAACTTTTTTCCGGAGATTCGGTATCCAATAAAGTCTGGTAACTTTGTCGCATGTTTTTTCAACCGATTGGTGACCAACTTTCTCATGGGACAGCCTTATAATATTCTGCTCTAGTTCACTTGGAACACAGAGTAGTCTGGTTCCATCTGGCTTTAGCCTACAGACTAGACCGTCCTGCAAGTCAAAGTCCTTCATCTCTCCACCCGCTAACTTCTCACGAATCTTCTTTAGGTTTTCGTCGCGTTCTTGAGCTACTTGAATTTGGAAGTCAAAGTCGGTGCTGTACACGTCTATGGCCATGACACAGCGGCTTAGGGCGTCCACATGTTTCATGGCGGTACCTCTGCGGTGAATAATCTTATAATTGTAGCTCTCCAGTTCCAGGGCCCATCTGGCTATTCTGGCATTGACCTGTTTTTTCTCAAGTGTTAGAGCCAGTGAGTTACAGTCCGTCAGGATGTGGAAAGGTATTCCCTCCAGGTAAGGACGGAAACGTCGCTAGGCATATATTATGGCCAACGTCTCTAGTTCGAAGCTGTGGTATTTTGCCTCAGCTGCCGACGTTGCTTTGGAGAAGTATGACACTGGGTGCATTTTCTTATCATCCTGCCTTTGCAGGAGGACAGCCCCGAAACCTGCTGCACTAGCATCGCAATGCAGTTCTGTTTTTCTTAGGGGGTTATATATCGACAATACCGGAGCTTCTGACAAAGCATTTTTGAGTATTTTAAACGAGTCAATACATTTGTCGTCGAGACAGAAGGGTACGTCTTTCTTACACAAATTTAGCAACGGTCTGGAGATCTCAGAAAAGGACGGCACGAAACGCCGGAAGTAAGAGAAGAGCCCAAGGCACGACTGCAATTCTCTGTGATTGGTTGGTATAGGGTAGTTCCTAATGTCTTTAATATGGGAATCACTCAGTGTTATCCCCGCGGCCGATACTGAATATCCTAAATATTCTATCCTCCGGTACCCGAACTTACATTTAGATAAGTTAAGCGTCAGGCCCCTTAATTTTATGCGGTCCAGTACCTTTCGTAAAAGTTCTTCGTGATCTTCGAATCCAGCGGTTGCCACTATGATATCGTCCATATATATCATAATCTTTCTAGCTTTGATAAGGTCGCTAAATATGTTGTTAATGAACCGCTGAAAAACCGCAGGGGCATTTTTTAGTCCGAACGGCATTTTAATAAATTCGTACTGGCCGCCAGGTGTGACGAAAGAGGTGTACTTAACGGAGTCTGGTGACACTTGGACCTGGTGAAAGCCATTTTTTAGATCTAGCACTGAAAATACTTGTTTACCTTCTAGATACTGTACACAGTCGTCTATGAGCGGTAACAGATAATTGTCACGTACCGTAATTTTATTCAGGCCACGGTAGTCCACACAAAGCCGTGTTTGCCCACTCTTCTTCTTTACTAGAACTATTGCGGAAGCATACGGCGAGTTACTGGGGCGTATGATACCTCGCGACTCTAGGTCGTTAATAATATCTTGAACCGTGGTGCGCTCGGCGAAAGAAAGTCGGCGCGGGGCACAGTGGAACGGCACGTCTGAGGTGAGGTGAATCTTCATCTCATACTCGTAGGGCACTATGTCTACTTGTGAGTTAGTGTATGACTGTGAAATTATTTCTTTTAATTTTTCTCGGCAGAGTATCTCTAAAGTAGGATCAATATCTATTTCAATGTCGTTACGACCTATGTCAATATTAAAAATATCGGGGATGTCTAAGTTTGTCTTATGCACCTCAGCATTATAGATATCGGACGCCCCTAAGTTATTACGTCCCACGTATACGTCAAGGGCATCGGCGGTGCACTTGTTTTGGTTCACATAAAGGTTGGCGGCATTAGAAACTTTATCCCCCCCTACGTTCACGGCAACGTCATCGGCATTAACTTCAACATCAGGGATGTCTAAGTTTGTCTTATGCACCTCAGTATTATAGATATCGGCCGCCCCTAAGTTATTACGTCCCATGTATACGTCAACGGGATCGGCGGTGAACTTGTTTTGGTTCACGTAAAGGTTAGCGGCATCGGCAGTGGTTTTATTTTGATTCATATCCGAGTCAGCGGCATTAGAAACTTTATTCCCCCCTACGTTCACGGCAACGTCATCGGCATTGACTCTAACATCGGCCCTTTCCCTTTTTACGTCTACCTTACTGCTCACGGTTTTATACCGATCGACGGCTTTTACCTCAAGAACTCTAGCTTTGGTCTGATTTTTATTGGGATCGGAGTCAACAGCATAAGGAATCTTAGTCGGCTTAGTATTCACAAAGTTCTCGGTTACCTCTTTTACACGAGCAATTTCGTTTAAGTTCCCCCATGGCTTCTTGAAAGGCGAACCCATTGATAATAGTTATTAATTCACCCGGCAGGGAAGTGCAGTCTTTCAAAGAATCATTAATTGTTTTTAATTCGCGTCTGGTATATTTAAATTTTAGTTTCGTTAAAAACATTTTATTTTGCCTTAAAAAATCTCGTCCTAACAGTAACGGGGTGGACATATCCATATCGTTTAGAATGTTAAGTTTTATTTTATTAATTTTATTTTTGAAATTCACAAAACAATTTATTGTTCCAAGGATATTTATGTTCTTTCCTCCGATACCGATGTAGCTCTTAGCTGGTTTTTCGAATTTCATTATTTTACGGGGGATGCACGACCTCCTCACAAAGCTAGCCGGACTACCGGTGTCAAATAGAGAGAGAACATTAGCAACTGCACTTCCTCCCGGGCTACTATCGAAAGCAATACTTACTATATCTAGGTTGTCGAATCCTATGACTTCTTCGGCATCTACAGCATTCACGGTGGTGGTCGGCAGCGGCTTTATAATTTTTTTCGGGTTGGGGCATGACCGGTGGTCATGTCCTGTCTTCCAGCAGCGGAAACATGATGCGTTTGGGCGCAGAGGATATGGGCAATTTGGCTTTATGTGCCCCCTCTGCGAACAATTGTAGCATAGAGGCAGCTCTCGTACTGCTGCTTCGCGCTTGATGTTGGTTGCCAGTCTTGCTGTGGTAGTGGTGGTGGTAGTAGGGCGCTTTGCCTTTGGAGCAGGTAGTAAGTACCTTTCTTGGTACCTATTCACCAAACTTTTTAATTCGGCAACAGTTCGTGCACCCATTAAGATGTGCAGATTGGTTAGCTGGTTATCAATCAGGGCTGTCATGGAATCCAAGTCGGTTTTGTATTTTATCGGAATTGCAAATCAATATTGATTTCATTTGGTGTCATGAAACCGTGTCGGTTTTGTTATTTTCGAATGTAAACAAAACCGATGTTCGAATCAGCTGTTTTGTGTGGATCGCAAATTTTATTTTCGATTTTTTGACAAAAATTTGTGAAATTCCATTGTTTTCTTCAATAAATCATAAAAGTTGAATAGAAATAAAAGTATATGAGTTAAAAATGGCATCTGCAGCTGTAGCGTTCATGTTGATGGAAGAAGGAAGTTGCGGGAAGGTCAAAATGACAATTTTGAGGGATTGGAGCAACCCGATTGAGCTGCCGGACACAGCGTAAGTAGATTTATTGCAAGGTGCGCTTGTAAATACTTATATGATATTTGCAGGTTCGTAGTGTGTTATAGGCTACATAAAGAAGCTTTCCAAATGGTACTTGACACTATTGGCGAACACTTGGCACGATCTCAATTTCCACCAATACTGCAGCTAGCAGCTAAGTTGCGATTTTTATATTTTCTCCAAGTGCGAATAAAAATATGAGCCTCATTAATATTTATTTTTATTTAAAACCATCATTTACTAACATTTTTATTCAATTTTCTATCTGCAATTGAAAAAAAATCAAATCCAATAGCTGCTAGCTGCTTGGTTTATTTCCGACAGCAAAACCGATATTATCGGTTTCTGTGACACCTAAATCCGACATAATTCCTATTCGAACATGAAACCGATAGCATTGGATTTCATGACACCAAAGCAATTTTTCTGTCGGTTTTAAATCCAATTCCGACAACTATTGGATTCCATGACAGGGGTGAATACCTTGCAGGATGAAATCTATTAGCTCCTTCTCTTCAACCTGGCCCCTCTTTGCCAAGGCTTGCATTGTCAAAATGTAATAATGTAGAGTCTCGTTGCGTCGGTCCCACCGCCGTTCTGCCAACCTTTTATATATATCATGCCTGCTCGTCACACAGGTAAATTCTTCAAGCAGGGATGATTTCAATTCCTCGTAGCTTAGCGCTGTTGTTGTTTGCAAAAAGAGTTTAGCTGTGCCCTCGAGGCAGCGGCGTAGGCATATTAATTTGAAGCTGGCGTCAGCCTCAACCGACTTCATGATTTCCTCGAAATCGGTGAGGAAATTTCGAACAGTAAGTGTGCCCCCCTCTCCTTTATACTTTGGTAGAGCGTGTTCTACATCGCAAAAGTCGACTTTGCGCACCCCGCTCCTGAGGGGCAGATCGGCACTCTCCAACTCTCTTACCTGCCGCTTGAGCTCAAGTAGCTCCTTCTTACGCCGCCAGTGTTCTAGCTCCGTATCGAAGTGAGCGGTTGTTGGAATGGGACGGCTTGTAGTACCACCATTGCTACTGTTAGTATTAGCGGCGGTATTGGTGTTGACGGCGGCGGCATAGTGATTGGCAATCATGGCGGCATTTCGGATGGTTGTGGTTAAGGCAAGTGCCCGGGCGGTAGGAACAGCGACTGTCTGATCTACGGAAGCGGCATTGGCCATAGTGGCTGCATTATAGACGGCAGTGGTGGCGGCAGTTGTGCCAGCAGCGGCAGCGGCGGCGGCAGTTGTGCCAGTAGCGGCAGCGGCAATGGCACCTGCGTCGGTGGCCGCAATCTCGTCTACAATTGTGGCGGCAGTGATGTCAGTGTCGGCAGCGGCAGTGGGATTAACTTCGTTGATTTCATTGTCGTCAGCGATGGTAACGCCGGTTGTGTTTGTACCGGCCGTCACGTTGGGAGCGTCATTGGTGCTAGTTTCAGCGGTGGTGTTACCGAAACCCATAAACTCCTCCGTATTGGGTGATACTACCCAGTTGGAAACTTCGTCGGTGAAGTCTTCAGAATCGCTTTCCGATGGTACCACCGAATAAAGTTGTTTTGCAGATATGTCGAAACGCCGCGACATTTTGTAAAATGCTTCTTTTTCCGTTGTTCATGGTTATATTGACAAAATATTATTATCAATTAATGACTTAGGGTGATAGCGCAAGTTTTTACCACACCTGATAATTTAAAGTTCTAAGATTGGTATTTTCTTTATTGATACGTAGAGAAAACGTTTTTCACTCTAAATCGGACTTTGGCAAAATGGCCGAGTTGTCCTTTCTTTTCTTTTATCTCTCCTTTCTACCCTTCTACACAGCTACCAACGGCTGGGCCGTGTTCACTGCTTATGCTGGGTTGCCAGATAGATATCTTACACGTTTCAAGAAAAAAAGTAGTTCACTTAAGTGGTCTTTGGAAGCATAGAAAAAGAACTATGCCCCAGGAATGTTGCGTGTGCTAGCAGAGGGGCGTTTTGAGAAGTAAAATGAAGCAATTGAATAAAAAGTCCCTGTGCGACAGAGCTCAGCTCGGCATGCCTACCCCGGGTTGATAAAATGCCTATTAATGCAAGCTTACAAAAAATTTATAAGTTTTGTAGTAGATTGTAAGATGGTACTAAAATATGCAATGTATGATACGATCAGGCAGCACCAACGAGTATCGAACAAAAGAAAAGTGAAAAAGGCAACATATCTGCTTGATTGGTAAAAGCACTCGCTACTTGACATTGAACGAATTAAGAACAGGGTACGAAAATAAACAGTACAAAATACTGTACATTTGCTCATCGTGTATCATGTCATTTTGGTTTTGTACATTTTGTTACATTTTCCAAACGTTTGCCTTTTGTTTGTGACAATTCCAACAAATATTTATTTGTACACACAAACGTTTCAAATTGAAACTTTAACTTAAAAAAAATATTGTATTTCACAACTAGCTGGTGCCCGCGACTTTGTATGCGTATAATAAATTTTTTTTTTTTCTCTTTTTCCGTCCGTAATTTTTGAAGATATATAATTGAAAATTTTTTAGATATTTAAATTAGGCGCATCGCATATAACCACTGGCACCATTCGTTTGACATCCATATTGTACTAAGGCATTTTTGGTTACCCCTGGTCCACATATTGGGCGATAACTGGAAAACCGGTTGAGATATCGAAAAAAGTAATATCTTAAATTTTAAGTTGAGTATCTAGCAATCCAACGAAAAAAGTTTCATTTATTTCCATTCAGTACTTTCAGAGTAATACGGCCGCAAACATACGGACAGACAGACAGACACACAAAAATTTAAAAAATGGTTGATTTGGATTCTACTCGTTTAATAATGCTTCCCCCAATAAATTTTTTGTTGATATCTGCCATGTACAGACATCGACCCGTTACAATTTTATTATATGAGCATTTCCGTAGAATGGTCAACCAGAGCAAAAATTTTAAATGTTAATAAAATAAATTCTTGTTTAACCCTGTTATACAAAATTACCCAAATTTTTATAAATATAATGCTTTGGAAGTTGATTTAAATTTTTTTTATGAAAAATTGGGCTTGAAACATGAAAAAAAATTTTCTCATTTCCAGCCAGTTTTAAAGGCCTGTTTCTTTTCAATTTTTTCACATGTTCGACTTATACTAGCGATCCTTTTTTGCAACAAAATACCCCCATGAAAATCAGTTAAGACCATCAAAATGAAAGAAGAGTGAACGACGATGTCTTAACTGTAAATTTTTATTGAAACTTTTACCTCTGCCTGGATCGTACGTTCGCGACCAAAAAAATACATTTTTTGTTACCACTTCTCAAGGAGTGTAAGGAAATGTATAGAACTACATTTCTAAAGCCGGTTGAGTGCACTTAATTGAAAACCAAAACTACTTCTCTTGAAGGGTTTACCAAACCATTTTTTTTAATTCTCAAAGTTGCGTACGTTCGCGACCGTTTTGCATTTTGATATATTTTTTCCTACCAAAAACTGAAGCAAGAAATAATAGGTTGTTAATATACTTTTTTTGCATGGTTAATAATGGATCATAGGGTTTTGAATAATTTTAATGAAGTTATTCATAAATTTTCCAACCATACATTAAAGTGAGATACTTTATGTTATGCAAGCCACTTTCGAGTCTTTCGGTGTGAGCCGCGGGATTTCAGTAGAGTCTAATAATTTACGCTATCTTCTTTCTTTATAAATACAACAAATAAGATTTAAACTTGTGAATTAAGTGTTCCTATTCATATAATTTGTAAAACATTATGCCGAAAATAGGAAAAGAAATTGTATGGAAAAATCGTACGTTCGCGCCCCGTACGTTCGCGACCGGTATTTAAGCGTATATATAAAAATGTACTGAAGATATTTTAAAACTAAATAAACGAAAAGAAAGTCACTTTATGCCACTTCAATATGTTATCAACCATTTTGAAAAAATCCATTCCATTTCGCTGAATTTTGAATTTTTCCAGTTGCACAAAAAAGTCACTTCCATTATGCGTACGTTCGCGACCACATGTTTATTGCCCCCACAGTCTAAACTAAAAATCGAACAAACCTGCCTCTTGCACCTAAAATTGACCTTCCAAAATGCTATCAAAGTAGCAAAAAAAATAAAACAAAAACCTATGTTTACTTTGTTTTTTGGCCCATAAACGCGTACGAACGTACTGTTCGCGACCGTGGAAACACCCATATGTAGATATGTAGAGATTAACTTCGCTCTAAAACTAACTCAAAAATGCCGCGACCGAAAAATAGTATACTGCGCAAACTCTTCGATTTTGATAATGACAAAGCCATATGCAAGTTTGAAAACTGCGGTGGCAAAGCTTTAAATAGCCACGCCACGCGGAAAAATTTTAATTTCAAAATATACCAAGACTATTTGGTAAAAAAAAGTAAGGGCAGATATGGGAGGTCAAAATAACTCAAATCGTTAGCAGAGAAAAAATAGAACGGACTGATTCTGTTTGGCCTATTACCCTCAAGCAAGCCTGGCAGCGTCGCCCAGCGGGCGAAGTTTTCGTCATCACTATACGCGCACCTGATTCGTACGCACGCTGTTGTAAATAATTCCACGCATGCAACGACCACTATCTGCCGAAACTGCCCATCCCTGCTCTCAAAGTATGCTTCCACTTGAAATATGCATGCTGAGCTTTACTAAGCGTTATAAGTACGGTCCATGGCGAAATAATAAAGGTGGCCGCAAGCGAATTCAATTCGACACACACACAAACTTCCCATATTTTGTTTTTGTTTTCCGCACTGGGAATGCCAGACAAACTATCATACCAAGGAAGAGCGAATTCATTGGGAATGTCAAAACAAGACAAACTAATAAAAGAAACGGGAGCAAATGCTAGAAATGTCAAATTTATTTCAGTTAAAATAAATTTTCTTTTCAAAATAATTACAATTTTTTCTGCGGCAATTGCTAACGACCTACACCGAGTGCTAATAAGTTTTCAAATGGGTATCAAAAGATGCGTTTTTGTGCCAGCAATAAGAATTATTTTTTGGAAAAATGTGTGTATGAATGTTTTTTGATTTGAATCCTTAGCATGCGGATATTGTTAAACAACTTGATGGCTAATATGCTTTTCATTTCAGTTTCAGTCAACTGGTTCTCTTTTACACGTTGGGAGGCATTGTTTAGCTAAGAAAAAAGTTCAGCAACTGCAATTTTCCATCTACAATCATCATTATTATCTCGTATGACCCCGATAACGGAAGCGTGTTTGCATCTAGCACTTTTCTAGGCAAATTCAATATCATGATTCAAGATGAACGCCAATAACTCACGTGCTTATGGCACGGATAAACGTTAAATCCTATTTCTATAGTTTTGGCTTATTCTGACAATGGTTTTCCTTTAAACCAAATAAATAAATAATATACAGCTGTGTTCAATATAATAGTTGTGAAATTAAATTTGATATCGTTTGACGGAATGAGAAGCTTTGTTGTTAATCGTTTTTATTTCAAATGTAGCAAATAACATAACATAAATCACATTAAAAGCAATTTTAAAGTTTACACAAAGTTCAGGAAAGCTAATTAAACTTTAAAAAATGGTCTTAAAAGTCTTTAAATTATTTGCCAGTATTTCTATAAAATTATTGAGTATGCTGTTTTGTGGACTAATCAATTTTATTGTGTAAGTCAAAGTTCGCTCAAAAATTTCCCTAAATTTTCAATATTTTTTTGTATGGAAAATAATTCTCAATATCCAGGGGAAATTTATCTACTTAAATTGAATAAGCGATAAAACGGCGTGCTCAAAAATTTTCTAAATTTTTTAAAAGTTAAATTAACTTAGCTGAACTTTGCGTAATTTTTGAAAATTTTTTGTGTGTGGTTTCGGTTACGAAATTTAGAACAATTATTAAAAGTCGAATGCTGAGTTTTTTAAAAAACGAGTTTGAAGAACGCCCTATCTCAAAATGAGTTTTAAAATTTCCCTACTTGAACGGAAATTTTTATATTTTTGGCTTATATTGGCCGTATTCTGAAATGGAGCGTTTCTGAAAAAAATTCTGAAATAGGTGCTTATTAATAATATATTTCCAAATAGGGCCATCTTCCACTAAGCTGACGAAATACAACTATTTTTTATTCCGGCAAACGATATCTAATTAAATTTCACTACTATTTTATTGAACACAACTGTATACATATGTTTGTAAATAGAAGTCATATGTAAACAAAAAATGAAAACAATTTGACATCCCCAGTGCGGAAGGCGAATTCCGCCAGGAAGAACAAGCAATCATATGATCGGAAGATACCACCTTCTATTAATTCGCCTTGGTACGGTCATGAACAAAAAGAGAAGTCCATATGTCAATTTGCTTTTATAATCACTACAAATGCATAAGTACATAAAAAATTGTTTGGTTTTGTTTTCTGATTTTCCTGTAATTTTCAAAAAAAGTATTTTATAATTGAAAAGTGAACTGAGCCGTTGGGTTTTGTTTTGTTTTGAATTATGAAAGTAAGAAACAAAACGAAATAGTACTGTACAATATAGTTTATTTTCGTACACTGATTAAGAATACTAAAGTTTTTAATTTTAATTAATTTTTATACATAATTTAATTTTTATAAGTTTTTTTCTTTCAAACCTTATTTTCTATATTTTGTAGCTTGCAATAAAATAAATAAATAAAGTCGTAATTATACATCGGATGCTGCAACTTAAAGCAATTATTAGCACATTGCCAAAATTTGTTAAGGAGCAGCCATAATTGGAAATATTTTAAGTTGAAAAGAAAACGAAAAGGTTTATTTTAAGCTTTCAAATAAATTGAAAGTCGAAAAGTTGGCATATCGTTTATTGTAGAAAGTTTAATTTAAATTACAGAAAACATTTACAGAAATGCTTGTTGGGTTAACTCAAAATGATTTTGGAATTTGTACACACTGAGAAGATAAATTACATTATATTATTTCCCATACAATAAACGCCGTACCCAGATTTTACATAGGATTTTAAAAAGGCAGTCAACTTTAAACTTGAATATCTCAAATCAATTTCGGAGTCACTTAGATCCATTTGGTTCTGAGCCCTTCATATACATATGATATAGACCACATAACAAATTTTGTTTACTTACATATCGCTCTGTTCCTTTTTGTGTGCCTGCTTCAGATGAGTGGACAAGAATGCAGCCGAGTTGCGTAATACAAAATCGTACCACGTGGATTGTATAGCATCCTAACTATTTTGAATATCCACGGACCCAACTGAAGTTTTTTCAGCTCATTTTGAAATATCAAAAGCATTGTGTACCATGTCAAGTGTGATGTCTTAAGCATAGACGTCAAAATTTTTAAAAATTTTAACACTTTTTTTTTTATATTCTATATTGGTTTCATCCTGCATCTCGTTCTATCATTCGTTAAAAGATAGGAGCAGCGGATGCGCCGCCATATTGAAGTGCCTCAGATGTAAACAAAAAACTATAAAAAACTTCATTTTGAAGTGCCTGTCAAACGTTTGACAGATAACATACCACACTTGTACTGATACACAATGATCAAAAGTATTAATTAAATGTGACAAGTGCTTCATAACTAACGCAAAGATCGAACATTAAAAATGTAATAAGTATTCGAATAAACATACTCCTTTTTCTTGAATTTTCAGAATTTTTTTCGTGAAGTGTGTTGAGTGATTTTTACAATATAACGCAAGATGAAAAATTCATTTTGTATGGAAAAAATACCCAACATACTTGACAAAACTTTCTAAAAATTCTACCCAAAAATATTGAAATTTTGGTCTAAATTTTTAACAGATTAATTAGCTTTTCTGAAGTTTGTGTCATTTTTTAAATTTCTTTGTATGTGGTTTCTGTTATGGGATTTGCTATATTTTAAATGAAAATTATTAAAAATACAGCTTCTTCTTATTTTGGCGAACCATATCCAATTTAATTTCACTACTATTATATTGAACACAACCAGGCGCGTATTTCCGAAAATTGAAAAATATACGTCTGCACTAGAATAATTACTCTATTCACTTTTAAAAACCTTTTAAGAAATAAGCATTAATAGCAATAATGAAAATACGAAAGAATATAATTAAATAATATTTCACACTGAGAGAAGTTATTGGTAGTCGCTAATCAATTATCAGAGTCTGAGAGGTCACAACTAAATTCCTGCAACGGTTCACTCATTTGGCGCGTTAAGAAATTCGCGCAATACTATCAGACTTGCTCTGCATAAGATCAACTTAGCATCTCAACTACATAGCATGTTAACAACAGCAAGAGTGGTTCGCACTCAAGTCTGTCGAAATTCAAATTAACTGCTTTTCGAGTAATGAATACAGGGGGCAAAAATCGTAAAAATGAGTGTCTCTCGTTATTGTAGTCACGGTTGCCATAAGCTTAACCAAAAAAATTACCAAGAAGTTAAAAAAAATTACCAAAAATTTTTAGGCAGTACACAACGCAGTCGTAACTATTGAATTATCAGAGAAAGTAACAATTAAATTCTACTTATACTTGTCAGGGGATAAAAGCAGGAAAGGGGGAATAATTGCAAATAACCCGCTTTTTATATGAATTTCAATGTTATTTTACTATATTTTATTGTGTTTTTCCGAAACTTCAGTTTTTCTTCAAGAAATAAAGCGACAACTATTTATTTCTTGCCAAAGCCAGAGTTGAGCAGGTCGCTTTTTTGTAAACATTTTCCAGAAAATAGCAGTAGAAAAGTAGAATAGATTCTGACGCAAGAAATTTTTCTTAAGCGTTTCATAAGTGTCATTTTATATAGAGTTTTGGATTTCTTTTGAACAGCGTAAAGCCCTAAAAAAGAAAAATATTTTCCAATCCCAAAGAAGCAGCGACCAAGCACGTGCATTGATGCATTAAATAATTGTTCCGTGTCTTTTTTCCCTATAGTACATTGATATATAAAAATTTCTGCAACGCTTCCAGTTTCTTCCTCCTAGCGAACCGTCTTTCATCCACTCTACTTTTGAAGTAACTCCTGAAGAAATCCTAAACGAAATTTCAAAACAAACAAGAAAAATAAATATTGTTTTGTACACGGCTAAAAGTTTTAGCCTAGATTTAAAACTTTTTGGGGCTACATACACACCTAGACCAGTATGTCTGCGTTCAAAGTGTTGTTTGGAATTTCCAGTAAGAGTAACTTCCTTTGACTAATTTCATTATTTTTGTATGAAAGTATGTGTAAAAACACAATAAAAATACTGCAACTTGTTGAAGCTGCCGAATCAATGTACATTTTATTGTTTTCAGGATTGCCATGTACAAATATTCAGTTATAATAGTGCTACCATGACATTGGAGTTACCATATTGTTAGTGCTACCGTATTGTTCAACTAAGGCCCGCTTTCATAAAAGCCGGTTAAATTATTCCTAATCGGCGATTT
The DNA here is from genome assembly GCA_951509765.1 of Sphenella marginata. Lineage (NCBI taxonomy): Eukaryota > Metazoa > Arthropoda > Insecta > Diptera > Tephritidae > Sphenella > Sphenella marginata. The sequence goes on along the minus strand of OX608079.1, from coordinate 37,772,230 downwards.
CTTAATCGCTGACTTTCGGAATCTTTTAGAATGGGAAATAACGCCCATGGGCGTTATTTCCTTGGGCGTTATATCACTGCTCAAATTTTTGCTTAATCGGCCATCCATCGCCAGTAAAGTTTATCAGCCGTTAACCGGCCGATTTGTGCTAATCGGCCTTGGTGAAAACGGATTTTAGAAAAATCAGGATTAAATTCGGATTAAGCACTAACCGGCTTTTATGAAAGCGGGCCGAAGTCTATTACTCTACTACATAATCTACTACATTATTGATCGGCCTCGATCACCGGCTGCCGGGTTATGATTATGTTTACATTATGAAATTACAAATACTTTTCATAATGTTTGCATTATGAAATTACAAATATTTTTATGAAATTACAAATATTTTTATAAGGGCTCAGTGTCGCTTTACAAATATTTTATAAGGGTGTCGCTTTCTTTGGTTTTCCACCGTCTGATGTTACCGGCTTCGATTACCCCGTCGTAGGGTATTTGCGTTATTTGCCCGTTTTCTATATCTTTAACTACATAGCGATCGTTTGGAAGTTTCTTGTGGATAATATAAGGTCCCTTAAATTTTGGCAGAAGTTTTTTGTTAAGTTCCACCGTAGTGTCTACATTTTTAATAACCACAAAGTCCCCTTCTGTGAACTCATCTACCATCCCTGGTATTTGTTCGCAGTGAACTAAGTTGTATTTCTGTACTTTCTTAATGCGCTCTTCTGCTTTTTACGCCATAAAGGGCCTGGCTTGGTGTCATTCCAATGGATCGGTTTACGGAGTTGTTGAAAGCGGCTCAGCGAATAAAGGCCTAACGAACTAACGCCTAATTTTTCGAAATGAAAGAATGCCTAAAAAAGAACGCCTAACAAGAAAGTGAAAGAACGTCTAAATTCAAAAATGAAGGAAAGCCTAATTTTAAAAATGAAAGAAAGTCTTAATTGTTAGGGTTTCTTTCATTATGAAATAACGCCCAATGAAAGAAGGCCTAACAACCCGAATTAAAATTCTTAGACGAAAATGATACAAGTCCCATTATTTGGGACTTATGTCACAATTAATCTATGTGCAGAACACCTTTTCGCATTGGCGGCCTTCGGACGCGCTTCAAAAAATAGCCCTGGGCTACGCCATTCCAACTCCGGGTGGTTGCCCTGAACGGTGGCAACATGCCACCGTTCCCACTCTATGGGCGGGATTTTTTTAATTTTTATTATCACGATTTTTATTTTCAAATTTTCATCTTATGTTACTATTAGCTATTTACATATGTATGTATATGCATGTACACTGTATTTTTATTCCCTTTATGTTATCTTTATTGCCAATTCAGAAAGTTGTTCTGCACAAAAATACCATGGATCACGCCCCGAATTGGGGATCTGACCTCAGTCAATTTTCGGTTTTTTGTTGATAACTTTTCACTAAAACACAAAAATTAAATTTCGACTTCGGATCATTGATACCAATGTCAAAACGCGTATTTTGACACCCCTATTATCACTCAAAAACGCATAATAGCAATAGAAATCACACTTTTAGCAAAATGAAAAAGCGCCTAACGTTAATGAAAGAAAGCCTAACAATCAAAAATGAATAAATACCTAATTAGGCGTTTCTTCATTTCTGATTGTTAGGTTTTCTTTCATTATGAACAATCACCTAACAATTTTAATGAAGAAATGCCTAAAATGATAGATATTATTTCATTATGAACAACCGCCTAATTCCTATATGAAATATTTAGGCAATATTTCATTTTTTTTTTAGGCGTTAGTTCGTTAGGCCTTTATTCGCTGAGCCGTTGAAAGCGAATTCGATCTTCCCTAGCTGTTTTACCCAATCACCGTGAGCCAGTGGGTCGTTTAGCTTTGCGAGCATTTCTACCAGGCTAAAGTTAACTCGTTCTGCCTGCCCGTTTGCCTGTGGGGAGTGTACTGCTACCTTTACGTGCGTTATGTTTCTGGACAGACCATATGGTGTTAATGTGTCGCTAGTGCGTTTGGCGGAAGTTGCCGCACAGAAGAATATTCGGAAAAGTTGAACTGGTGTAGAAAAATGTTTCCTAAGATATTTTATTCAATTAATATAATCAATGGCAACTCGATTTGAACCTTCCATAAAGCGCAGCGGACATGCCACGAAATATCGAAAAAAACCATAATTTTTGGCAAACATTTGGCATGTCGGGTCTCAGTGTGGACAAGTAAGAGTTTAATCTATTACAGTTTCCAGAACAAAGTGGGGGCAGCATGACTCAGTGGATACTTTTGGTAGAGGTGGGCGTGACTTGAATCGCCACAAATCCTTACATCGCCTGATTTTTAACCTCATTCGCAATATTCCCCCAGGCTTCATTGTAATTTCTTTTTGAACTTTTTCTAGTATGGCTATAGGATCGGACCGAACTCCAAAATTTTTTGGAAATGCTCCTTTTTCTGGTGCAAGCTCCACTTGTTGCTTTTTAAAACTCCATAATGTACCCTGGAACAAAGAATGCAACTTTTTAAAAACGAAGTTAACAAAACTATTTTGTTTTGATAAAAAGTTAAGTTTTTTAAGCTTATACTTTTTTACACAATAAATAAGTCCAAAAAATTATAAATCAACAAATTAAAGAACATCTGAATCTAACTGTGTATCAGACAAAATAGAAAAGGTTCTCTTTCCCTACCAACCATGGCTATCCACTTTTTATGAATTTCTTATCGATTTCCAAAACCATCTCTATTTTTTGCTTCTCCTTACCAATACCAACGCATATTTTTGGGATATATTTCCCAAACAAAAATCGTTCTCTTTTTTCGCTTTTGCAATTCCCATGAGAGTGAATGAAATAGAAACATTTTAATAATTGCAACCAAAAGGAATTTTAACAGCTGATTCCATAAATTAAATTTTCTGTCAAAACCAATTAAAATTTTTTTTGGTGCTTGGACAAAAATGTATATTTCATTGAAAAGCAAGGTAAGTACAATAATTTAAAGCCTTTTTGATAAAAAAATTATTATTTATAATGCATTGTATGTTTTCACAGGTGCATCTTTGGTATGGACTGCTGTTCATCGAATAATTGAAAGATTTTGGGGCTCTTGCGGTCGGCCCACAAGAACGCAAACTAAGCCGTCGAACTTTAAGGTACGTAAAGTGAATTTAGTGTAGTGTGCCTAACCAAGATCAGGACATGTTAATGACGTCACCATAATATACAAATGTTCATGCGCTTGTGCATTTGTTTACTATGGTTGTGGAAAAAGTGAGTGTAATATAGTTTACGTTGCCATTCTAATATTCATTGGAATTTGCCTAATATTAATTGGAATTTGCCGTGCGGGGTACCAAAAGACGTGTCTTGACCTCTAGATCCCAAATCCTAAAGCGACAATAAATTATTATATTTCTATTAAGGGATATTTGTAAACAAAGTTGTGACTTTTCATGTGTTCGTCGTAACATGTTATGGCGTTGTATATTAACAAATGTACATGCGCCTATCCATTTGTATGCAATGGTTGGTGCCCAAGTGATTTCAGTGTAGTGTACCTGGCCAAGATCAGGAGTAAATTGTGGTGTCACCATAACATGGAGCTGTACCACCGCTTGTACATTTGTTAAAATGGTTGTTGCCAAAGTGAGTTGAGAACAGTGCACCTGGCCAAAATCAGGGGTATATTATGGTGACAGCATAATATACAAATGTAAAGCACCAAATGAAGGCAGGTTTTGTTTTTTCAAAAATGTTCTGTAAAAATCATAAAATTGTAAAACGGGAGCGACAATGACCACGCCTATATGTGGAAGCCTAAAAGATTTCATTAGAATAATAATTTTGTTGTACTTCGAAAAAAATTTTCAATAAATAAAAGGGAATCCTTTAATACAATTTAAAAATGTAATAACAGTTTTCATGGCCTTATTTAGTGTTCTCTCCATTCAACTGGTTCTCTTACCGCACTTACAACAACCACATGAAAATTTTCAACTTTATTTGCAAATATCTATGCACAAGAACGAAAAATTTTGCTTCTACAGTTACAACTAACAATAAATCAATTGCAAAGTTTGCAATTAACTATGCAATTTAGTTAGTTGCAATTAATTTCTTAATCAATTAAAAATTTAATTGGTTAATGCCCACCACCATTAATAAAAATCTTGTATGTTGTTTTTCAAATATTTATGCCACTTATAGTTCCAATATATATAACATGTTTTAATTTTAGCACACTATGCAGCAACAAAAACCAACAAAAGTAGGATTTCCATAGCTGACAGGAATAATGTCAACTTTAACGGTATGTTACAAATAACTTTTTATCATCCCATAGATTTTAACTATTTATTTATATTTTACAGGTATGTTTTTTTGGAAGTGGAAAGCCTGCGCCTGTATGTATTTAATAATATAATAAGAATTTAAAGTTACTTTTTTCTCAAACATTTTGTTAACAATTGTATAGTTGTTTAGCATCAAAAGAAAGGTTATTAAATTACCTTTCATTTGATGCTAATTTTGTTTAAATCGCTAAATAATTTATTGTAAATTTTATCAATTTTGTAAACACATATGTGTAATAGAACAAAATCCATGGATTTTTTTTCAAATTGTAACAAAGTTACTTTTTTCTCAAACATTTTGTTAACAATTGTATAGTTGTTTAGCATCAAAAGAAAGGTTATTAAATTACCTTTCATTTGATGCTAATTTTGTTTAAATCGCTAAATAATTTATTGTAAATTTTATCAATTTCGTAAACACATATGTGTAATAGAACAAAATCCATGGATTTTTTTTCAAATTGTAACAAAGTTACATTTTTCTTTAAGATTTAATTTGTAATTGCATAGTTGTTTAGCATCAAAAGAAAGGTTATTAAATTACCTTTCATTTGATGCTAATTTTGTTTAAATCGCTAAATAATTTATTGTAAATTTTATCAATTTTGTAAACACATATGTGTAATAGAACAAAATCCATGGATTTTTTTTCAAATTGTAACAAAGTTACATTTTTCTTAAAGATTTAATTTGTATTTGCATAGTTGTTTAGCATCAAAAGAAAGGTTATTAAATTACCTTTCATTTGATTCTCTTTTTGTTGAAATCGCTTAATAATTTGTTGTAAATTTTATCAATTTTGTAAACACATATGTGTAATAGAACATAATCCATGGATTTTTTTTCAAATTGTAACAAAGTTACTTTTTTCTCAAACATTTTGTTAACAATTGTATAGTTGTTTAGCATCAAAAGAAAGGTTATTAAATTGCTTGTTTAAATCACTTAATAATTTATTGTAAATTTTATCAATTTTGTAAACACATATGTGTAATAGAACAAAATCCATGGATTTTTTTCAAGTTGTAACAAAGTTACATTTTTCTTAAAGATTTAATTTGTAATTGTATAGTTGTTTAGCATCAAAAGAAAGGTTATTAAATTACCTTTCTTTTGGTGCTAATTTCGTTTAAATCGCTTAATAATTTTTGCAACAAATAAAACAGCATGTATTTAATTATATGTATGTCTATAACTTTAAGTAAATTTTGTATTATATTTCCTAAAATTAAAGTATATATTTTCATTAAAACGTATTTTATAAAAAATAAATCGTTTTGAAATTATTTGGATTTTTTGGGCCGTTTCCATATTTTTGGGGTATTTTTTTGGGCATTTTCCTTTAACTTTTGGAGATTTCCGATCTGGCAACTCTATGAAAATGCAACCCTTTCCTATGAGTGCGATGGTGATGCAAGGTCACACGTACACGAAATTTACATGGGGAATGTGGATAATATCTGCACGCGGCCCATAGAAAACTATCCACTTTTTTATCCTCATTTGTGGATAGCGCGACCTATGTTTTATCCATTTTTTTATCTGCGTATGGTTGGTAGGGTTAGTATCTGCGTTTTTCTAACTTTTATGAATGAAAAAATTTTGCGTTTAAAGGGCATTTTAGTTCTCAAAAGTAAAATTGACATATACACGTGACAATTGAAAAAAATTAAAGAAAAATTGCAAAGCAAAAGTAACCATGCATTAAAGCAGGCATCGGCAGCCCATAGCTCACTGAGCTGGGCAAGAGCGTAAGTGTTTCACACGTACATGCGAGCGCAGTAGCGAGAGCTAGCAACACAAACCCAAAAATATGATCAGTTCCTATCCAACTTTCATGCAAGCAAGAACGTTGTCGATTTTTCTTGCTTACGTGGGTGCCTACATATGTTTGATATATCCCTGTATGTTTACGAACGCAATTATGGCAAAATTTAATTTAGAGTGGGAAATGCGATTTTTCTTTGCAGAAAATTTAGACGGGGAAGCTGTCTGCTTAGTATGTAAAAGGCGAATGGGCATTAAGTCGTTTAATTTAGAAAGGCATTAGAGATCCAGTCACAAGTACTTTTGTACTTTTACACAATTTCTATTTTTTTCACGAAACTGCGAAATAATATGTATAAATATTTTGCTTTTTATTATCAATGAATCAACTTCTTTATTGTTTAAAAATAAACAAAAAAAAAATTTAAAAACCCCAAAAAAAATTAAATAAAAACACAAATTAAAAAAAAAAAAACATTTAAAAAAAAACTAAAAAAAAACCCAAAAAAAATTAAAAAAAAACACAAATTTAAAAAAAATACATTAAAAAAAAACTAAAAAAACACAAAAATTAAAAAAAAATGTTTTGTTTTTAGTTGCTAAGATGAACTAGGTACGGTCTTTTCTATTTATTTCAATTGTTCGAGATGTGCGCTACATTTGTCAGAATATATTGAAATTGTCATGCACAACCTTAGTAATCAATTGAGCAGCCATTATTAGATAGTCACCCACGTAAAAATATATAAATGCGTAAAGCCGAACTATGAGCAAATTTGTGTAATTGTGTTCGCCTATATGTGTGACACACACATTCACGAAATGAATTGTTTGCATGGATGAGAATGCCGATGCCTGCATTAAAGCTTGGAAAGATTTTATGCAGTGATTTTAATTCCTAAGTGTATCGCTTCTAAGTATATGACTACTATTGTATATCCAGTAAAAACGTCTTATTTTTTAGCATTGGAAGGCCAAAACATATTCGTGTAATGGCGGGAGCTCTAGAAGGGGATATTTTTGTTGGACCCAAAGCGGAAGAGCATCGTGGACTTTTAAGTATACGTTACCCGATGGAGCATGGTATTGTGACTGACTGGAATGACATGGAGCGCATTTGGAGTTATATATATAGTAAAGTAAGACACTTGTATGACATGATAACATTTTCTCTTTTACATAGTGATTTTTGTAAACAGGAACAATTAGCAACGTTTACGGAAGATCACCCCGTTCTATTAACAGAAGCTCCATTAAACCCTAGAAAAAATCGTGAAAAGGCGGCTGAATTTTTTTTTGAAGGCATTAACGTGCCTGCGCTATTTGTTTCTATGCAAGCAGTTCTTAGCCTGTAAGTCTTATACCTCAATTCAGTTGTAGTTTATTAAATTGAAACTAATTCTACACACAGCTATGCCACTGGTCGTGTGACAGGTGTTGTGCTCGACTCTGGTGATGGTGTTACACATGCAGTACCTATTTATGAAGGATTTGCAATGCCCCACAGTATTATGCGCGTCGATATTGCTGGACGAGACGTTACACGGTATTTAAAAACTCTTATACGTAAGGAAGGGTTTAACTTCAGATCCACAGCTGAATTCGAAATTGTCCGATCAATTAAAGAAAAGTTATGCTACCTGGCGACCAATCCTCAAAAAGAGGAGAGCGGGGAAACGGAGAAAATTACTTTTACTTTGCCCGATGGTAAAACTTTCGAGGTAAGAAAAAATTTTATTAGCAACCAAGCTATTGTTACGGCTCATTTTAAATTGATTAAGATAGTAAACAAACTGAAAATTCTATGAGAAATGTAGAATCTGTCTATTTCAACACAAAAAATTAAATAGTAAACAACCTGAAAAATATATGAGAAATGTAGAATCTGTCTATTTCAACACAAAGTTTGGCGTTAAATTAAATAGTAAACAAACTGAAAAATCTATAACAGCTCAACCTAATATAAACGCACAGCGTGAGTTTTCTGTCAAACTTGTCTCATGCCCATACAACTTGTATGAGAGTAACCAAAATAGAATTGCGTGCGCTAAAAGCTAACTCAAAATCCAAGATTGAGGTTTTGGTAATTTTACAAATTATTGTTTGATCATTTTCGTTGTTTTAGAGAACTGTTTTAGACAAATATCTGAATTTAAAACGGCAACCAAATGTTGTAAACACAAATTTGACCTTCTATATACAATAAAACTATTCATATTTAGACCAATAAAAGCAACGCACGGGCTTTAATTTAGGTTACTCAAATAATTGCGTATATACTTCTGTGCGTCCGCAAACGCTGTGCGTTTATATTAGGTTGAGCTGTAAGAAATGTAGAATCTGTCAATTTCAACACAAACTTTGGCGTAAAATTAAATAGTAAACAAAAGAAATCTATGAGAAATGTAGAATCTGTCTATTTCAACACAAAGTTTGGCGTAAAATTAAATAGTAAACAAAATGAATCTATGAGAAATGTAGAATCTGTCTATTTCAACACAAAGTTTGGTGTAAAATTAAATAGTAAACAAAATGAATCTATGAGAAATGTAGAATCTGTCTATTTCAACACAAAGTTTGGCGTACATTTAAATAGTAAACAAAATGAATCTATGAGAAATGTAGAATCTGTCTATTTCAACACAAAGTTTGGCGTAAAATTAAATAGTAAACAAACTGAAAAATATATGAGAAATGTAGAATCTGTCTATTTCAACACAAAGTTTGGCGTAAAATTAAATAGTAAACAAACTAAAAAATCTATAAGAAATGTAGAATCTGTCAATTTCAACACAAAGTTTGGCGTAAAATTAAATAGTAAACAAAATGAATCTATGAGAAATGTAGAATCTGTCTATTTCAACACAAAGTTTGGCGTAAAATTAAATAGTAAACAAACCGAAAAATCTATGAGAAATGTAGAATCTGCCAATTTCAACACAAAGTTTGGCGTAAAATTAAATAGTAAACAAACTGAAAAATATATGAGAAATGTAGAATCTGTCTATTTCAACACAAAGTTTGGCGTAAAATTAAATCATACGAAAATATTGTACATATATGTTTCCTTTAGGATGCAACTGCTAAAACGGGTCTGTGAAATAACTCCCACGAAATAAGTCCCACTTTTAAAAACGAAATAAGTCCCACCAAAAATTGCTTAAAAAAATGAAATAACTCCCACGAAATAAGTCCCACTTTTGAAAACGAAATAAGTCCCACCAAAATGAAATGATTTAAAAATTTACTTGAAATGAAATAACTCCCACACAAAATGAAATAACTCCCCCTTAAATAATATATTTCTTAAATGAAATAAGTCCCACTTTCATAAACGAAATAAGTCCCACTTTTTAAGAAGCATTTGGCTCTTCGAAAACAAACACACGTCGAATAATATGAATAATCAAAGCAGAGAAATAATAAAGAAAAATCGTATGCAAGCTTGCAGAAGGCTTCTTAATGGAATGGATATTACGAATTTTGATAGAGTTCCAGAATTTATTATTAATTCTTTTTTTGGCCAAGGGACGTATAGAGAACGCCTACTAGTTACAACGTTGGGATTCGTAAATGGATTAAGTACAGATCAATTGTTCTTATTATTAAGATGGAAACCGTATCGGAAGAACCATCAGATTAAAATAATCGACCTTTATAAATGGTAACGGTATTATAGTTTTAACGTGGCATTGGGATTAGTTGTATTTTGTAATGTAAATTAGAAAACATGGAACACGAATTCCAAATTCCTACTAAAAATATAATCAAACACATACATACGTAATTACGTCAACAATTTTTTTTAATATTGTTTTTTTCAGTAGTTTAGTTCGGTACCTATTTGTACACATTTCTTTTTAATGCTTTTTTATTATAGTAAGTATAAAGTAATTAATACCAAAAAACGGAGCGCCATGAGAGATAAGGACAAAAAGTTATGGTTGTCCCTTTTACGATATGTCCAATATATAACTTTTTGCAAAAGAAAAAAATGCTACAAATTTGAAAAAAGTAGCCTTCTTTGGAATGCTTTTCCTATGACGCTATTGTAAGCTTCTATTGCAGACGTAGTGCGGATTTCAGAATCGAAAACTGAAAAGTTATGTGGACCGATCTGTAATAATGAAATCATAACATCTTTTTGTAAATATTCTATAAAACGGAATATTGTACCTTTTGCTTCCATTGATTCTCAAAATATAAACTTAGGGGTATGAAATAACTCCCACTTTACAAAACGAATTTATTCCCATTCAAAACGAAATAAGTTCCACTTAAAATAAAAACTCGTAACGAAATAAGTCCCACCAATTGACGAAATAAGTCCTACCTTTAAAAACGAAATTACTCCCACTTTCAAAATAGCAATTTTTGGTGGGACTTATTTCGTTTTTAAAAGTGGGACTTATTTCGTGGGAGTTTTTTCGTAGACCCGCTAAAACACGTCCAAAATTATCGGGAAAGGTGTCAAAATACGCGTGTTGACCTCGGTATCAATGATCCGAACTCGATATTTAAATTTTTTGTTTGAGTGAAAAGTTAATAACAAAAACCAAAAAAAGACCCAGGTCAAATCCTGATTTGGGGGCCCGATCCATGTTTTTTTATGTGCAGAACACCTTTCCGCGTAGGCGGCCTTCGGCCGTGCGCTCCCAATTATTTCCGCGCAGAACACACTTTTTCATTTTTTTGTCACAGTGTAATCTCAGATTACAACAACCACATGAAAATGACAGAAAATTGTGGGCTTTAAGTGCAAATATCTCTTCACAAAAACAAACAATTTGAATTTCGAGTTCGGGTCATTGATACCGAGGTCAAAATGCGTCTGTTGATACCTCTCCCGAGATTCTTGGTTGTGTTTTAGCACGTTTCGAAGAGTCGAACATCTCATCAGACACCTTTTCGGACACTGGGATACAAACCCACCTGCCTGCACTAAAGCCTCTGTTAGAATACTCTAACAACTAATCTACGAACCGTCACGATGCATTTTTACTCCAAATCAATTTCCCTTGGTGGTTGTTATCTGCTAACAGTGTACACAAATTTTTAGACGGTTTAGGCAGGGGGTAACGAAATGACAGCCCTTGGTCGGGGAAACCCCGAGTCATTCCGGTACGTAGAACCGGCTGTCGTGGGAATGACATGAGGCAATTCGGAGATCTAAGAACACCAAATATATTGGCCCCGATGGCATTTCCATGCTGATGCTGAAACACCTCGGCGACGAAGGCATAAGATACTTTACACACATTTTCAACCTTTCCCTGTCCACCTTTGTCATTCCTGAAAGATGGAGACAGGCAAAGGTGGTCCCACTACTAAAGCCTGGCAAGCCAGCTGCCGTAGGGGAGCCATATCGCCCGATATCTCTCCTCTCGCCAGTAGTGAAGGTGTTGGAATCTATCTTGTTACCGTATTTCATCGCAAACCTGCGGATCGCCGAACATCAGCATGGATTTCGCAAAAATCACAGCACCACCACCGCGCTGAACGCCATAACCACTCAGATAGGGGACGGATTAAACCAAAAGCGACCAAACCACAGGACAGTGCTAGTTGCGCTTGACCTGGCCAAAGCTTTTGACACGGTCAACCATGCACAACTAATGAAAGACTTTGGAGACTCGTCCCTTCCCCCTGTCTTAAACGTTGGACTGCCAACTACCTGAGTGGTCGTCAATCGTCGGTTGAATTAAGAGGCGGCAGATCAAAGCCCAGAATAGTTAAACAAGGGGTGCCACAGGGTGGTGCCCTATCCCCGTTTCGTTTAACTATTATATATCGAAACTGCCCCTCCCACCAGAGGGTGTCTCGATCGTCTCTTACGCCGACGATTGTACGATTCTGGCAACAGGCCCCTCCGTTGAAGAACCCTGCTCTCGCATAAACTCATACCTCCCAGCCGTGTCCGAATTCTTCGCCGGGAGAAACCTGGCATTGTCACCGAATAAGTCCTCGGCCACCCTATTCACGACGTGGACAACGCAAGTAAACATGGAATTAGACGTCTACGTTGATAGTGTCAAGCTACCAACTGTCTCACACCCCAAAATCTTACGGGTGACGTTTGATAACATGTTCAAATACGGCGCTCATGTAACCGCAATTGCCAATAAAGTCCAAAGCCGTAACAAAATCCTCAAGTCGCTAGCTGGCAGCACTTGGGGTAAAGACAAAGAAACGTTACTAGCTACATACAAAGCAATTGGTCAGCCGGTACTGAGCTACGCGACGCCAATATGGTCGCCGGAGCTAGCTGACACACACTGGACGAGGCTACAGGTCTGCCAGAACACCGTCCTTCGTACCGCCACTGGGTGTCTTCTTATGTCTCCTGAGCATCACCTTCATAATGAAGCGAAAATGCTCGCCGTTAAAGAGCATAGCGAGATGTTGACCAGGCAATTCCTGTTCAACTGTTGCAAACCGCAGCATCCGAACGGACGCCTGGTAAACGAGAATCCGCCCCCCAAGAGCATAAGGAGCCATCTACGCAAACAGTTCGATGAGATCCGGCACCTGATTTCCACGCCGTTTGATCCTAAGGTGCACCGGCAGGCCCTCACCCTCATCCATACGAATTCGGTAAACTCCTTTGTCAGCTCTCTCCCGGCGAACGCCGTTCTTCAGGCAACAACGCCACCCGTTGCGAAGAGGAGCGCGAGCTGCCTAGGGAGACTAGGGTGATGCTGGCTCACCTCCGGTCTGGATATTGTAATAGGTTAAACTATTACCTATCCAGACTGAACCCCGACTTGCCTAATGTTTGTCCGGCATGCGGCTTCTCCCCCCATAATACAAATCATATCGCTTCTCTAGTTCAACAACGACGCAATTGTCAATTTTAAAGTTTCGAGATAACGCTCACAAAAGCTTTAAAAAGTACTAATTATTGCTGTGTATCAATTTTATAATTGTATTACAAATAGTTTTCGCGCTAGACGCTTGCGAAGTTGTTCCAATCGTGAATAACGTATGCGCGGACAAATATTGAAACTTGCTTCACCAAAACTTTATATTTTACAATTGCGTCGTTGTTGAACTAGGGAAGCGATATTTTTGTCTGCTCAACCGAGCCTACTCTTCTAACACCCATATCCCTCTGGTCCACCCCTGTTGAAGCCGCTAGGTTTCTAGGACTTCCGTTAGAAGAGTTTGATGACAATATTGGGTAGATACTGACTACCTAGGCAGGGCAACGTAGCGCTGCAACAACAACAAATTTTTAGACATTCTGTTCTCTGAAATCAATCTTTCCTTAAAATCAAAAATACACAAACTTTTAGACATTCTGTGTATATCGATTGCTGAGTGGAAGATCGCCCTATATCAAAACACTTTTAAAAATGCCCTATCTCAGAATTTGTAACAAAAACGCCCCATTTCAGAATATGGTTAAAGAACGGCCTATCTCAAAACTGTTTTCAATAACGCCATATTTGAAAACTCGATTCAAAAACGCCCTATCTTATGTATGAAATTTGCCTTCAGATAGGACGTTTTTGAAACTCCTTTTGAGATAGGGCGTTCTTCAAACGAATTTTGAAATAGGGTATTATTGAAAAAATACTGAGATAAGGCGTTCTTCAAAGAAATTCAAAAATATTTTAAAATAGGGTGATATTGTTGTTTTAACACTACGTTGCCCTCCCTAGGTAGTCAGTATCAACCTTACCCAATATTGTCATCGAACTCTTCTAACGGAAGTCCTAGAAACCTAGCGGCTACAACAGGGGAGGACCAGAGGGATATGGGTGTTAGAAGAGTAGGCTCGGATGAGCAGTCAAAAAGATGGTGATCTTCCACTCAGCAGTCGATACTTTTTGCCTATGTACATTTTTTTTAGTGTTAGAAGATATGTATGTACATTAAGGTGCCTCGCCAAAAAAAGTTGCACTGTTTCCACTGGAATTTCAAAATTCACTCTTTTCTAAGGACTCTCCCAAAATATTTCGAAAAAATATTAAGATTTACCGGAGCTAAACCGCGTCAAAAAAACGCTAAAAATGTCGTTTTTTATGTATAAAAGGAGTATGAAAAAATATTTTTTAATAAAAAGCATCTGAGATGATAGAGTGCAAAAGGTAAGCATAAAAAAGTTTAAAAATTTTTTCAGTACTATTATTGTGTACCTGTGTGCTAATATTCGTAATGTGTGAAATTGGACCATAAAGGGTTAAATTTTGCAGAAATGGCAACATCTCGAAAATATCTTTTAAATGATATCCTAATCGTCTAAATCCGTTAATAATTGGATGAGTTATTAAAGTTTTCCACAAACGTACCCCTCGAAATATGACCAAAAACAGCACCATACATCTCAATATTTGGATTGCGTTGATAAAATTTTCAAACTTTTGTATGCTTACCTTTTGTACTCCAGCTATTTCATCATCTCAGGTCCTTTTTATTAAAAAATATTTTTTCATACTCTTTTTATACATGAAAAACGTTATTTTTAGCGTTTTTTTAACGCGGTTTAGCTCCGGTAAATCTTAAAATTTTTTCGAAATATTTTGACCAAGGTCTTAGAATACATTGAAGTTTATAATTCCGATGGAAACAGGGTGTCCATTTTTTTTTGTATGGAGCGTGAGGCGCCTTAATGTACATATGTATGTATGCCGTAGTGTCAATGTATTTGTTGTTGATTTTTACGGTCTCTTCCTTTTTACATATTTTTGGAAATTTGTTTGAGCTAAGGACTAGTTGATAATAATTCGTAGGCAACTATTTTTGATTTTAAGGAAAAATTGACCAATAACACATCACTTATTATGCATGGATGAAATAGCAAAAGTTTTTTCATACATACATCAATAAAATTTGTATTCATATCTACAGCGGCCAGGGGCATGAAGACAGTTTGCACAACTTTTATGTATGTAATAATGAAAAGACAGTTAAAATCTTCATTCGGAGGAGGCATTCTGAGGTCTGAACGGTTGGCAGTGCGTTCAATCCCGCGGGCGTTATTTCTTTTTGTCGACGGGCGCTATTTCATTTTAGAAAAGAAATAATGCCCGCGGGCGCTATTTCCTTTCAGAAAAGAAATAATGCCCGCGGGCGTTATTTCCTTTTAGAAAAGAAACAAAGCCCGCGGGCCTTATTTCCTTTTTTCGGCGGGCGTTATTTCCCTTTCGAAAAGGAAATAACGCCCGCGGGCTTTATTTCCTTTTCAAAGGGAAATAACTCCCGTGGGCGTTATTTCCCCTGGCGTTATTTCACTGCCCCCACGGAGTTCCCCTTTGTAAAACATTGGTCAAATTTATAAAAAGAATTCAAGTTTAATTATAAATTCGTTCTTCGATCTTTTTCATAACATTTCAATAACTCAACACATATTTTAATTTTAGAAAACATATGTAACAAAATATTTCAAGCTTCGTTTGTTGCTGTTTTTTAATTTACAGTATATAAATAATAGTGAATGTTTACAGTCGGCTTTTCCTTTAATTTGTCAAAAGAGTAAATAGATTTATAACGTTGTCTTCGTTTACTGTCAGCCAAACCTTCTATAACATATCGATCTCGATCGAGTACCTTAACAATTTCGAAACGACCTTTGTAACGCGGTTCAAGCTTACGTGAAACACCTGTGATTGGAGGTTCGTTCTCTGCGAAAACTATATCACCTTTTTTAAAATACATTCGGCGTTCGATGCTGGTTATCAAATCGTTGTTTTGCTTTTGAACGCGTTTCATTAATTCGTGTAGCGGCCTTTTTCCGAACTTGTTCAATATCACAATTTCTTTGATTATCAACATTAAGTGCAAGAATAAGTTTGTAGTATATCTCGGGGTTTAAAATTGAGCAGTTGTTCGTGTGGTATTTTATAAGTGGTTCCGTTTCTCATAGCATTAATGGACCATTGAATTTTTCTTAATTCACTATCCCATTTATTATCCGTAGTCGTAGATGATAAAAGCATCGACAAAACCGTGCGATTCTACGCTCTGCATGAGCATTGGCACGCGGAGTTCGCACCGCATTCAAAGTATGTTTAATATCGTTTTCTTGACAGAACTGGGGTGGCTTTCCGTAATTCGATATCGAGCAAAAACGAGTATCGAACGTTCGATATAAACCGTTCGACACCACTTTTGCTCTCGTTTTTTTTTGTAAACCTATTTATTTTAGCTGCTAGTCTCATGATTGGAGGAATATATGTGCTTCTTATGCCTTCCCTTAACTTTATTTAACTGAGAACATATGTACATAAATACCTCTTTGGTTAGACGATATTTAGTTAGGAAGCTATGAAATAGAAATTAAATAATAGATATTGCTCTCTTTTCGAAAATGTGTATAAACCTTACTATATTTCTGGCAACTCCATAGGATTTGATTAATCTCTTATCCTCCTTCTATTAACTGAAGAGTTTTCCGCACAAAAATCGCCAAAAATCAAAAAATTACGCCAATTATACATTTTACGGTTTCAAATTACTCTTTATTTTTATTTTTACACACAGATTTTGACAGCCAGAAAGTACTTTCCGAACACTTCCTTAACAATTAAAGTACTTTCTGCACATTTCCTGAAATATGAAAACGATAGTGCCTTTGTCGAAATACGGGAACCAAAACGGCATCGTTGAGAGTTCGATATCGTTTTGAAGTATCGAGCCAACAAGTGTCGACTATCGAATTACGGAAAGCCACCCCTGCTGAAATTGTTTGGATGTAAATGCTGGTATTCCAACATAACTGTTTACTTCTTTAAATAGCTCAACAACATGCTCCGTTCCGGTACTCTTTACTGCTCTAAGAATCCTAAATTTGGTAAACGAATCAACCACAACCAGAACATAATCGTTACCTTTGGAAATGGACCCAAATGAATCGTTTTAAACGATATTGGTTCAATATCACTGTAATGATATTGACCCCAGTTTTTTTATTCTTTTTTTTTCTTTCCTCCAGTTTTTTTGTTATACGCACATTCAATACAAGTAACTAAATACTTTTTAATATAATTTCGCATTCCAAAAGTTCCTCTGGAGTTTCTTTTCAATTTGTCTACACCTAGATGCCCAGAGTTAACATGACAATCGTGAACTCTCTGCCATCTTAAGGATTTTGGCAGAACCCATGGACGTTGATTTTGTACCAGACGACACAACCGTCCTTTTTCGAGACAATAATCAGCTTTAAATTGTTTGTCATTTTCCTGAAGTTTTTTAAGAATTTATTTGATGCTTTCAACTTGAAGTTGCATGCTAAAAACCCAGTTTTCTTCTTCAATCTCCACTTTATCTATTTTTAGTGAAGCAGGTTTGATTTCATTAGGCGGTTCATCTGGATTTCGATTGATTGCATCAACGTGTAATACGCTGTCCCGATCGGTGTTCTATATCTATGTCATAATCTTTGTAACCACCAACGAGCAATTCGTGGAATCAATTCTTTTTTTGCTTAGCAGTTTTAATTGCACTACACAACAGCCGGTTCTACGTACCGGAATGACCCGGGTTTTACCCGGCCAAGGGCTGTTATTTCAGTGTAACCCTGTCCAATTTGTCCAATCCCACTCCTAAATTGTCATCCTCGGAGCAATCCCTTGCAGCAGGGTTGCTCCAATGTCTCTTGCTACGGGCTGGTATCGAATCCAACCCCGGACCGAGAGAATGGATCTGCTGCGTCTGCTGGAAGAAAATATATGTTAAACGTTCACATTCTGTTCAATGCAGTAAATGCAAGAGATGGTTGCATAGATCTGGATGCTCAGGGCTTAACCCTGCCATCCCCAGAACCCGTACTTTTTTCAGTACTTTTGAGGCACCATGTTGTTGGCGCACACGCGCGTCCCGCGGTTCTCGTCGCTCCGGCGCACACACACCGCACCTACAATCATCAAATGGCCACGACAGTGGCCCGGTCTTCACGACCTGCAGCCTTGCTGCTCCCGCCTCACCTCAGTCCCCACTCTCGTCCCCCCCTACTTCCAGCATGCACGTGGGTCAGGAACATAACCTCCTCGTACCTTTCACCACGTGCACTGTTTGTCGGCAAAGACTATATACGCCTGCGGCATCGGTTAAGTGCAATAACTGCCTTGGCCTGTGCCACATCCATATGTGCTCTGGGCTTGCAAACAGGAACCTTTGGACGGATACATTTATTGCCCCTTGCTGCAGTACTCAGCCGCCCTCCACGCCACACAACATCGGCCAAGACGCGCTGAACCCTAGACTGCGTCACAGCTTGGGACTATGCCCACCTCCACCTAGGCAACCGCATCCGTCCCTTACCCCCAGCATGCCTCCACCCTCCCTCCCGACACACTTCAAAATCCTACAGCTGAACTGCAACGGGTTAGCTGGTAAGATCGCGGAGATAACAGACTTTATGAAGTCGAACAACATTAAACTGGCCGCCATTCAGGAGACCAAACTGAATGCTAACTCGGACTTACGTACTCGTGATGGGTACAACGTACATAGGAAAGACCGTCCCAGCGGTCATGGGGGCGGCCTCGCATTCATTACACATCATACTGTACAATATAATCTGTTTGCCCCTGACGTTGACCCCAGGGACTCTACCCTAGAATGCCAGGGCATAGCAGTCCGGACAGGCGACGTCGACCTGCGAGTGTTAAATATATACATTCCCCCTGTTACGTGCTGTCCCCGTGATTATCGCCCTGATATTAGTGCGTTGCTAAGGGGCGATAACTGCCTCATCTTAGGTGATTTCAACGCACATCACGATCTCTGGCACTCCAACTTGCCAGCAGATAGCAGAGGGCACGCACTCGCAGAGCAAATAGATAATTCGGCATTCTGTACATTGAATGGAGATGCCCCCACTAGGGTGGCAGGTAACTGCCACAGTTCGCCAGACATCTCCATTTCAAGTGCGGGCCTTATCAACCACGTTAACTGGCAACCTATGCTTACACTGGCATCTGACCACCTACCCATCCTACTAGACATCGAACGACCGTCCGACTTCATAACGACAGAAAAACGAACGTACATTAACTTTAGTAAAGCGGACTGGGACCGCTTCACGGACTTTACAGAGCACTCCTTCGCTGACCTACCCACACCGACGGACGTATGCAAAGGTGAGAAAGAGTTTCGCAAAGTCATCGATTCAGCCTCTGGCCGCTTCATCCCTGCTGGCAGAATCCCGGAAATTCGGCCGAATTTCCCTGCGGAAGCAGCGGCAATGGCAAGAGAACGTGACCAAGTGAGACTCTTGAACCCCGCAGATCCAAGAATAAAGGATCTCAACGCAGAAATCCGTCGGACTGTCAATGAACATAAATTGAAGAAGTGGAAAGAACACCTAGAGTCATGCAACCTCTCCGGCGGGGTCGGCAAATTATGGTCGACAGTCAAGGCCCTATCCAACCCGACCAAATACAATGACAAGGTCGCCATTGCTTTCGGCGATAACGTCAAGTCGGACCCCAGGAAATGCGCGAGCGCATTCTGCCGGCAATTTATACTGCATTCTCCTGCGGATAGGGCTAAGAGAAAAGCCATCCGACGCGCGCACAAACACAAACACACAGCCGCGCCCATTGTCGTCTTCGCTGCAGAGGTCAAGGAAGCTATAAAGAAGGCCAAACCTTCAAGATCACTCGGACTCGACGGAATTGCCATGAAGATGCTGAAACACCTAGGCCACGAGGGGCACAAGTACTTGGCGGCTCTATTCAACCTCTCACTGTCCACCTTCCTTATACCAGATATCTGGAAACAAGCGACTGTGGTCCCCCTCCTAAAACCTGGGAAGCCGGCAAATCAAGGAGACTCTTATCGTCCGATATCTCTCCTTTCGCCGGTAGTGAAGTTGTTAGAGGCTATTCTGCTCCCATATTATACTGCAAACCTGCAGCTGGCCAATCATCAACATGGCTTCCGTAAAAACCATAGCACAACATCAGCTTTGAACGCCATCACGACGCAGATTAACTTCGGTTTGAACCAACACCAACCAAACCACAGGACGGTTCTCGTGGCACTTGACCTGTCGAAAGCCTTCGACACGGTCAACCACGCCACACTCCTTGATGACCTGGAGGAGACACCGCTTCCTGCCGGCCTAAAAAGGTGGACCGCTAACTACTTGAACGGTCGGCTGGCGTCAGTGCAGTTTCGAAACGAGAGATGTAGACCTAGAAGAATTAGACAAGGGGTTCCGCAGGGTGGTGTTCTTTCACCCCTTCTGTTTAACTTCTACATCTCGAGCCTCCCTCCCCCACCAGAGGGGGTCTCCATCGTTTCGTACGCTGACGACTGCACTGTGATGGCCACGGGCAAAGGACCTTCGACAGACGAACTTTGTACGAGACTGAATGACTACCTGCGCGACCTTTCATGCTTCTTTACAGAGCGGAACCTGACACTGTCCCCGACTAAATCGACAGCGACCCTATTCACTACGTGGAATGCGCAGATGGGGCAGGAGTTGAATGTCCACGTAGATGGTGTTCCACTACCTACTGTCAACCACCCCAAAATTCTAGGGGTTACATTCGACAATAGCCTCACCTTCGCTAATCATGCCACCGCAATAGCTTCAAAGGTACAAAGCCGCAACAAGATGGTGTTCCACTACCTACTGTCAACCACCCCAAAATTCTAGGGGTTACATTCGACAATAGCCTCACCTTCGCTAATCATGCCACCGCAATAGCTTCAAAGGTACAAAGCCGCAACAAGATCCTCAAGTCACTCGCCGGCAGTACTTAGGGCAAAGACAAAGAAACGTTGCTGGTCACCTATAAGGCTATTGGCCGACCGGTTATTGATTATGCTGCGCCCATATGGTCGCCTAACCTTCACGACACCCACTGGAGGAAATTGCAGGTCTGCCAAAACACCGCCATCAGAACTGCAACGGGTTGTTTGCTTATGTCTCCTGAGTCTCATCTCCACCAGGAGGCTCAAATGCTCAACGTTCACGAGCATGCGGAACTTTTAAGTAGGCAGTTCCTTCTGAACTGCCACCGTCCCAGTCATCCAAATCGACAGCTATTGGATGAAACTCCGCCCCCTAGAGACATAAGGAAGCATCTCCGGAAGCATTATGATGAGATCCGGCACCACATCTCGTTGCCGTTTGATCTGCGGGACCATAGGCGGGCCCTAAAGGACCTCCACACTGAGTCGGTGGACAGATCCCTCAGATCCCGGCCTGTGAACCCCGTTATTGGTGCCCAACCACCCGTTCTTGCTGAGGAAGAACGTGTCCTTCCGAGGGAGACTAGAGTCATGCTGGCTCAACTTCGGTCCGGATATTGCAATAGGCTGAACTCCTATTTGTCCAGACTGAACCCTACCATACCAAACACATGCCCTGCATGCGGTATGGCCCCCCATGACACGCAACATCTCTTTTCGTGTTCTTCGGAACATACTCTTCTAACTCCCTTATCACTTTGGTCCAACCCTGTTGAAACAGCGCGTTTCCTTGGACTTCCGTTAGAAGAGCCCGATGACAACTAGGAGTGTTCTGGCCCTTTGGGCAGGGCGAAGCACTGCTAACAACAACAACAATTGCACTACAATCAGTGACAACTTTAATTTTTTTTCCGGACACATAATAACGAAACCTTCCACGACTTTCATGGTCCCGTCACATTCACTTTTTTCACGCAGCATCATGCATTGACAGTTGTATCGCATGTGTGTATTTGCATGGGCAACGACACATCGAACGTCACTAGCGCCATCTGATATAAAAAGTTTGCCAACTTTTGAAATTTGCTGCAAAAATGCGTAAGAAGAAGCATTTGACATTTCATTTTCATTTGCGTCATTTTCATTCGCGCCGTGTATTGAAATAAAAGAAAGAATTAATTTAAAACCAAAAAAAGTGCATATATATATGCATATAAATGGAGGAATTTACTTGCAACTTGATTGAAGCAGTGCAAATGCATGCCTGCATTTATGACAAAAGTTTGCCGGCTTATAAGAGCCGATTGGCCAAGGAAGCGGCATGGGATGCTGTAGCCTCTGCCACAGGCAAGGATGGTAAGTTGATGGTATAGTTATTAAATTATTACAACATGCATATTTTGCAGTTTAAGAATGCAATGATCGGTGGAGATCAATACGCGATCGCTACGTGAAGGAAAAATTTGGGATGTATACGCCATCGGGAAGTGCTCCAAGTGAGAGGGAGCCCTGGAATCACATGGCGGCATTGGCTTTTTTACAGCGCCACAACGAACCACGCAAGTACGTAATTATAGTAATATGCTCAAAATTGTCACAGCGCAAAAACGTCACTCAGCAACTCTATCTTTTTATAAAAATTGGGGTTTCTTCGCTTATAAAAATTGGAGTTTGTTTTTTATAAAACCTAAAATAATGATGAGAGGCACTATAAATACACTTGCAAAACAGCTACAATATTAAATAATAAAGCGTGATCAATGTGATTGGGCGTGGGCGTTATTTCTTTTTGTCGACGGGCGCTATTTCATTTTAGAAAAGAAATAATGCCCGCGGGCGCTATTTCCTTTCAGAAAAGAAATAATGCCCGCGGGCGTTATTTCCTTTTAGAAAAGAAACAAAGCCCGCGGGCCTTATTTCCTTTTTTCGGCGGGCGTTATTTCACTGCCTCGCCCGATCCATGTTTTTTCTGTGCAGAACACCTTTCCGCGTAGGCGGCCTTCGGCCGCGCTTCAAAAAATAACCCTGGGCTAAGCCATTCCAACTCCGGGTGTGTGCCATAGCCGTGGCTACCGCCACGGTGATGTCCTTCCTAAACATAGTTATAATTTGCAAACTGAAAATGTTAGCTTTGCTGTGCCCATAACTTGCTCCGGCGCTGTAAAATTATTTTTCAAAATGGAAATAATGCCCGCGGGCGTTATTTCCTTTTAGAAAAGAAACAAAGCCCGCGGGCCTTATTTCCTTTTTTCGGCGGGCGTTATTTCCCCGGGCGTTATTTCACTGCCCCGGTTGACCGTGTCAAAAGCTTTGGCCAGGTCAAGCGCAACTAGCACTGTCCTGTGGTTTGGACGCTTTTGGTTTAATCCGTCCCCTATCTGAGTGGTTATGGCGTTCAGCGCGGTGGTGGTGCTGAACCTGACACTGTCCCCGACTAAATCGACAGCGACCCTATTCACTACGTGGGATGCGCAGATGGGGCAGGAGTTGAATGTCCACGTAGATGGTGTTCCACTACCTACTGTCAACCACCCCAAAATTCTAGGGGTTACATTCGACAATAGCCTCACCTTCGCTAATCATGCCACCGCAATAGCTTCAAAGGTACAAAGCCGCAACAAGATCCTCAAGTCACTCGCCGGCAGTACTTGGGGCAAAGACAAAGAAACGTTGCTGGTCACCTATAAGGCTATTGGCCGACCGGTTATTGATTATGCTGCGCCCATATGGTCGCCTAACCTTCACGACACCCACTGGAGGAAATTGCATGTCTGCCAAAACACCGCCATCAGAACTGCAACGGGTTGTTTGCTTATGTCTCCTGAGTCTCATCTCCACCAGGAGGCTCAAATGCTCAACGTTCGCGAGCATGCGGAACTTTTAAGTAGGCAGTTCCTTCTGAACTGCCACCGTCCCAGTCATCCAAATCGACAGCTATTGGATGAAACTCCGCCCCCTAGAGACATAAGGAAGCATCTCCGGAAGCATTATGATGAGATCCGGCACCACATCTCGATCCCGGCCTGTGAACCCCGTTATTGGTGCCCAACCACCCGTTCTTGCTGAGGAAGAACGTGTCCTTCCGAGGGAGACTAGAGTCATGCTGGCTCAACTTCGGTCCGGATATTGCAATAGGCTGAACTCCTATTTGTCCAGACTGAACCCTACCATACCAAACACATGCCCTGCATGCGGTATGGCCCCCCATGACACGCAACATCTCTTTTCGTGTTCTTCGGAACATACTCTTCTAACTCCCTTATCACTTTGGTCCAACCCTGTTGAAACAGCGCGTTTCCTTGGACTTCCGTTAGAAGAGCCCGATGACAACTAGGAGTGTTCTGGCCCTTTGGGCAGGGCGAAGCACTGCTAACAACAACAACAATTGCACTACAATCAGTGACAACTTTAATTTTTTTTCCGGACACATAATAACGAAACCTTCCACGACTTTCATGGTCCCGTCACATTCACTTTTTTCACGCAGCATCATGCATTGACAGTTGTATCGCATGTGTGTATTTGCATGGGCAACGACACATCGAACGTCACTAGCGCCATCTGATATAAAAAGTTTGCCAACTTTTGAAATTTGCTGCAAAAATGCGTAAGAAGAAGCATTTGACATTTCATTTTCATTTGCGTCATTTTCATTCGCGCCGTGTATTGAAATAAAAGAAAGAATTAATTTAAAACCAAAAAAAGTGCATATATATATGCATATAAATGGAGGAATTTACTTGCAACTTGATTGAAGCAGTGCAAATGCATGCCTGCATTTATGACAAAAGTTTGCCGGCTTATAAGAGCCGATTGGCCAAGGAAGCGGCATGGGATGCTGTAGCCTCTGCCACAGGCAAGGATGGTAAGTTGATGGTATAGTTATTAAATTATTACAACATGCATATTTTGCAGTTTAAGAATGCAATGATCGGTGGAGATCAATACGCGATCGCTACGTGAAGGAAAAATTTGGGATGTATACGCCATCGGGAAGTGCTCCAAGTGAGAGGGAGCCCTGGAATCACATGGCGGCATTGGCTTTTTTACAGCGCCACATCGAACCACGCAAGTACGTAATTATAGTAATATGCTCAAAATTGTCACAGCGCAAAAACGTCACTCAGCAACTCTATCTTTTTATAAAAATTGGGGTTTCTTCGCTTATAAAAATTGGAGTTTGTTTTTTATAAAACCTAAAATAATGATGAGAGGCACTATAAATACACTTGCAAAACAGCTACAATATTAAATAATAAAGCGTGATCAATGTGATTGGGCGTGGGCGTTATTTCTTTTTGTCGACGGGCGCTATTTCATTTTAGAAAAGAAATAATGCCCGCGGGCGCTATTTCCTTTCAGAAAAGAAATAATGCCCGCGGGCGT
Organism: Sphenella marginata; assembly: GCA_951509765.1. Classification (NCBI taxonomy): domain Eukaryota; kingdom Metazoa; phylum Arthropoda; class Insecta; order Diptera; family Tephritidae; genus Sphenella; species Sphenella marginata. The sequence continues at coordinate 37,747,084 of OX608079.1, read as the reverse complement.
TATTTCCTTTTAGAAAAGAAACAAAGCCCGCGGGCCTTATTTCCTTTTTTCGGCGGGCGTTATTTCACTGCCTCGCCCGATCCATGTTTTTTCTGTGCAGAACACCTTTCCGCGTAGGCGGCCTTCGGCCGCGCTTCAAAAAATAACCCTGGGCTAAACCATTCCAACTCCGGGTGTGTGCCATAGCCGTGGCTACCGCCACGGTGATGTCCTTCCTAAACATAGTTATAATTTGCAAACTGAAAATGTTAGCTTTGCTGTGCCCATAACTTGCTCCGGCGCTGTAAAATTATTTTTCAAAATGGAAATAATGCCCGCGGGCGTTATTTCCTTTTAGAAAAGAAACAAAGCCCGCGGGCCTTATTTCCTTTTTTCGGCGGGCGTTATTTCCCCGGGCGTTATTTCACTGCCCCGGTTGACCGTGTCAAAAGCTTTGGCCAGGTCAAGCGCAACTAGCACTGTCCTGTGGTTTGGACGCTTTTGGTTTAATCCGTCCCCTATCTGAGTGGTTATGGCGTTCAGCGCGGTGGTGGTGCTGTGATTTTTGCGAAATCCATGCTGATGTTCGGCGAGCCGCAGGTTTGCGGTGAAACACGGCAACAAGATAGATTCCAACACCTTCACTACTGGCGAGAGAAGAGATATCGGGCGATATGACTGGCTTGCCAGGCTTTAGTAGTGGGACCACCTTTGCTTGTCTCCATCTTTCAGGAATAACAAAGGTGGACAGGGAAAGGTTGAAAATGTGTGTAAGGTATCTTATGCCTTCGTCGCCGAGGTGTTTCAGCATCAGCATGGAAATGCCATTGGGGCCAATATATTTGGTGTTCTTAGATCTCTGAATTGCCTCATGATGGCAATGGGCGCATCGCTGTTTTTGTGTTTGTGCGCTTCCCTGGTGGCTCGGCGAATCTCTTTGTTCAACGGAGGATGCATTACAAATTGTCGGCAGAAGGCGCTCGCGCATCTTTTTGGCTTCGACTGAACCTTATCACCGAAGGCGATGGATATTTTGTCGTTAGGTTTAGTCGGGTTGGACAAAGATTTCACCGTCGACCATAATTTGCCAACTCCAGCCGAGTGGTTGCAAGACCTTAGGTGCTCTTCACACTTAGCGCGTTTGTGTTGATCTACTAAGCGTCTGATTTCCGCATTAAGATCCCTTATTTGAGGATCCGTAGGGTCAAGGCATCTAAGATGGTCACGTTCATTCGCCAGGGCCGCTGCCTCTGCGGGGAAGAATGGGCACACTTCTTTTATTCTACCTGACGCAATGTGTTGATGGGAGGCTGAAATTAGGGCCATACGATACGCCTTTTCCCCTTCTCGTACGTCAGACGGGGTGGGAAGAGCAGCGAAGGCGCTCTCTGTGGTGTTGAGAAAACCCTCCCAGTCGGCTTTATTGAAGTTGGTGAATGTGCGATTATCAGCGGTGACAAAGCCGGTGGGGCGATCGATAGAGAGCACTATGGGTAGGTGGTCTGAAGCAAGCGTCAGCATCGGTCGCCATTCAACGCTGTTTATTAGGCCAGCGCTGACTATGGTGATGTCTGGCGAGCTAGAGCAGGTTACTGCCACTCTAGTGGGGGCATCCCCATTTACCGTGCAGAACGTCGATTCATCTATTTGGTCAGCCAGCTCCTGTCCCCTACCATCGGCCTGCAAGCTGGAGTGCCACAGGTCGTGGTGTGCGTTAAAGTCACCAAGGATGACGCGGTTCTCGCCCCTGAGTAACGCACGAATGTCGGGGTGGTAATCCCTGGGACAGCAGGTGACAGGAGGTATGTAAATGTTTATGATTTCAAGGTCGACATCGCCTGACCGGACAACCATAGCTTGACGTTCTAAGGTGGTGTCCCTGCGTAGAAGCTGGTTTGTCATGTGCCATATACGTCGAGGTCAATGTATAAACCGTACCATTGACCTCTATTTGAACGTATGTCGTATCCTCGTCGCTGAATTGGGGAAGAATGGAGCATGTATATTAGATTTTAATAGGATACATGCCCTTGGTTTCCCTATGATAGCCACGCCAACTTTTTATGCCTAGTACATAATCACCTCTAAGAACAATATTTGTTGTGTACATTAACATTGAGACAGAAAATAAAGTTTTCAAGAAATTTTTTCAAATGGCCGAGGTTCCATTCAAATTTATAGATATTAATCATAAATCAAAAACCGTTCAAGTTATCAAAATAAAACTCAATACACAGGTTTTCATGAGTGCAGGGAATTTTCCGGGAAAAAATGGACGAAGTTGGTTAGGGTCCACACCCACTTTTATATGAAAAATTTTGAGTGCAGGGAATTTTCCGGGAAAAAATGGACGAAGTTGGTTAGGGTGCACACCCACTTTTATATGAAAAATTTTGATAAGGACCATAGATATAATCAATGAGCTAAATAACTTTGCTTGAAATAGCTTTATATCATTTTTATTTCGAAATATCCGAAAATTTGCCCCTTTTATAGTGGATTTCACAAAACCCTTTATGCCATAACTTCGCAAAAATTGCTTGTTGTAAAAATGGATAAAATCGGTTCAGGGGCAAACGCAGTTCCTGAAATTTTTTTAAATTAAAATAGATATATCCACAAGATTTTGCACACAAGCTACCAAGTACATTTCACATCAAATTTCATATCAATAACTTGTAATTATTTACAAACTCCGAAGATTTGTTAAGGTGCCTCGCCAAAAAAAGTTGCACTTTTCCACCGGAATTTCAAATTTCATTTTTTCTATTAATATTTACTGGACCTAAACCGCGTTAAAAAAATGCTAAAAATATACTTTCTTATGTATAAAAGGAGTATGAAAAAATAGAGAATAGCCATTGACTTTACTTCTTCATTCACATGGAAATAGTGTCAATATTTCCAAATATTCATTTTTGATTAAAAGCACCAAATTATTTTTTTTAAGTCCACCTTGGGTCAGGCCTAATATTTTTCACCAAATTAACGGGCACTTAATGTATTTCGAAAATCCAAGAGTTTTTTTTTTTTTTTTTTTGGAACACTACTGGACATATTCTATCATTCTCCGGAAACATTGGAATTATCAAATAAAACTGCTTCTGCATACAGACGTTTTGATTCTATCAGTAATTTTTATGGTGACAGGCAACAAGGTCAATGGAAATAGCATCAAAAGAGAATAGTCATTGACTTTATTTCCTCATTCACATGGAAATAGTGTCATTATTTCCAAATATTCATTTAATAATACGTGATTTTTTAAATTATTTGAAAAAGCGCGGCAGCCGAATATTTGGTATAAAAAATGGCGCCATTTTTAATTTTAAATGTTCACTTTTTAATGTGATGTAATTTTTAATATTATTTGAAAAGGTGCGATTTTTAATTCCAAATTTTCACTTTATAATATGATGTGATTATTAAAATTATTATAAAAACTAGCAGACCCGGCAGACCTTGTACTGCCTGACCAGTGGCTTCTCTAGAAATAAATTTAAAAATATGTTTCTATTAATTTTCATGCGCTGCTGAGCAGATGTATAGCTAGTATTTATTTAGTTCTATCCTCTATATTCTATTTAGACTGTCTTTAAACATTGCTGTACACACTTTAATACTCCAGATATGTATAAATTGCAATACAAACAAAAAAAATGAGGTGCATTTATTAAGATTAATGAACATATGTACGTTAAAATTTCACTAAAGCAAATACATTCAGGGATATAACGAATTGAAATATTACTTAGCTTGTAGGCTTGCAACTGCCCACTTTTCAAAAAATTTACATATTCGGTCATACCTAACAAAGCTTTTAAAGTATGGGGAAAGTTTAAAAGAGATCGACCATGAACTTTGGGCATTATTGAAGTACAAACAAAACACAAACAATTTGGTCGTGGCACCGGCCACTTTTCCAAAATTATATAAATATTGACCGAAGGACACACCTCTCCAAAAATCATTCTTTTATACCAAATACATATGTTCAGAGTTATGAAGAATTAAAATTTGATATAGCCTGAGGGCGTGGCACCGCCCACTTTTCCAAAAATATATAAATCGTGACCAAAGGACACATATCCAAAAATCATTAATTAAGACCAAATTTGTTCAGAGTTATTTATTTATTTGTTTATTTGTATGCTTATAATTCAGTACAAAGATTTAATCTTATATAACAGCACTGAATAGTATTATAGTCATATTAAAAATAAAAAATATTATGCCAAAAAAATAAATGTAATAATAAAATAAAACTAAGACAACAACTTAGATTTAATTTACAATATAAAATATTAAAAAACAGATAACAAAAAGTCAAGAGTTTAAGTTTTAAAGTTAAAAATATAACAGTGATGTTTAACAGTGTTATTTAAAATGTTCATATATTAACTTTTTAAATTGCATTGCGTTGCTGACTAATTGCAAGTAAGGGGGTAATCGATTCCAAATTCGTATAGCGTTTATATAGAAATGTTGATCTGAAAAAGCAGTGTTATGTTCTATTTGAATAATACGGTTTCCTCTTTCTGACCTGAAGAAGTTTAATTTTTGGTAAAGATAATGCGGCTGTTGTGTGTATATTATTCTATGAAGGTAAATTACAGTTTTACAATTTAAAGTTATAAGAATTAAAATTTGATATAGCCTGGGGGTGTGGCACCGCCCACCTGAACCGATCTGGAAAGTTTAAAAGAGATCGGCCATAAACTTTGGACAATATTGAAGTACAAACAAAACACAAGTAATGTGGGCGTGGCGGCGCCCACTTTACAAAATTATATAAATCTTGCCCAAAGGACACAGATATCCAAAAATCATTGTTTTATACCAAATATGTTCAGAGTTATGAAGAATTAAAATTTGATATAGCCTGAGGGCGTGACACCGCCCACTTTCTAAAAAAAAAAAAAAATATATATATATATATATATATATATATATATGGCGCGATATACAACAGTTATATCATCAACCACCTAGGAGATTTTTGCGCCGAGCTTCTCTTCCAATTTGTGGTGTGCTACTTTGAAATTTTTTCCTACAAATTGGCGGGACCTACGGTTTTTCGCCGACTCCGAACGGCATCAACAAAGCAGATGAATTTTTGCTGAGAAGCCTTTCATGGCAGAAATACACTCGGAGAGTTTGCCAAACCACTGCCGTTTTGAAAAAACTTTTTCAAACCACTTTTTGATGTAACCTGGGCGTAAACAATTTATAGTAATTCATCAATTGAGATCGGATGGACTGATTTCTCCAATTTTCCGACTTTTCCGCAGGGTTTTTCCAAATTTTCTTTTGTAAAAACGTTCTCCTAGCAATTACGAAGAACTAGAAAAAATATTTGAGCCAAATCGGTCCAGCCGTTCTCAATTGATGAGTTACTATACATTTTTTCCCACCATTTTTATATACATAGATTTGAAAAAACGTCCCAGGCGAAAATTTGGAATAAAAAATAGCGCGATTTTCAATTCCAAATTTTCACTTTATAATATAATGTTATTTTTAAAATTATTTGAAAGAATAGGTGTGTTTGTCTAAAAGTTCAGTTAGAATTATCCAGTAACGAAGTTTTTCTCTCTTCTGTCAGATTCTCTCAATGAGATATGATTACTAATTTTTACGCGAACGCGAAATTTGCAAAAAATTTGAAAGTTTGGCTGTCAGCTGATCCACGGTTGCATGTCATACAAAATCCAGCCTTGAAAAATATAATTTTAATTTTATTTTCGTGCACTTTTATTAAAAAATGGAAAACAAAAGAAATCTCACAGTCGAGGTATCCCCTAGCACACTAAAAAGGGTGAAAGAAGGTAAGATCTTGTCCTGAACCACTCATATATATAGTCAAGATGGTTAAGTAAATTAAAATATTTGCTAATACCTACTTCGCTCTCTCTTTTTTTTATTAATTTAATTAACAATTGCCCCGTTGCAAAAACTAAAATTTATTTGTTTACAAAATCAGCTGATTTTCGTGATTGGTAATTTGTGCTGGCTGAAATTTATCCAGGAAGAATTATCAAGTTCTCGCAAAATGAAATGTCATTTTTCTCTCTCAATTCCTCTCCCCTTACTGGATAATTTTACATCGCGAACGGAAAAATATCACAAAACAAGATACATAATTTGAACGAATTTGTACAAATTATTTACATCGCGAACACGGCAAAAAAATATTCTCAAATTTATTTAAAAAGTTTAGAAAGTTATCATTTAAGATATTTAAAATGTTCGCATTTTTATACAGCGAGAATTAGAGATGGAGATAAACAATCATGCGACGTAAAATATCGCGCCGCCATGGAAATTTGATAATTAAATACTTGAAAGAGAAATAGTGTCAATTGACATGATTTTCATATGCGATGCGAAATAACGTCAATTAATGCTATTCCCATCGTCCTTGTTGTCTGTCACCATTTTTATAACTATTAATCCATCGTTCGACAGTGTATTGGAATTCTATTTTCGAAAATGTTTTAACCCTTTGCGTTGACACTAAAGCGAATAGACAGCACATTACTTTGTAAAATTTTTTCTGGTCAAGAGGAAGCCATTGCCCTTAATGCTTAAACTTACATTGTTCATACGTTAATGATAATTTATTAATATTTGCTATTCTAGGAATTGTCCTTTAATGTTTAAAAAAAATATAAATAAAATAAAAGAACTAGAACATGCTAAATGTTTCAACCCTTTGCGCTGACACTAGAGCGAATAGACAGCACATTCCTTTGTAAAATTTTTTCTTGTCAAGAGGAAGCCATTGCCCTTAATGCTTAAAATTACATTGTTCATACGTTAATAGGCCCGTCCACAATGAACACGACGGCGGCGAACAACAACGACGAAAAACTGAAGCTTGAAGATATTTGCCGTCAAGCATTGGCGACATGATTATAATGAGAGCAGGGGCGACAGGTGCGAATTATCTTGAAAAGTAGCAAAAAATGTTGTAAAAAGTGTGAAAGAGACATATTCTGTGATAATTGGAACTTATTTTACAAGTTATTTACTCTTCCTTTCGTTTTTATTGTCAAAAAAACCAAACGCCACCATCTGCCGCTTGTCAAAATAGAATTAGATTTAATCTGGCGACAGCGACATCTGTGATTGATTGCCGCTTTGTCGCGGCGTGTTCAAAAAATTCCTCCCCATAAGAACACGTGTAAAAATAATTTGACAGATGCCGCTTGTCGTTTGCCGTTTTCATTCTGGTTACCACTAATGATAATTTATTAATATTTGCTATTCCAAGAATTGCCCTTCAATGTTTAAAAAAAATATAAATGAAATAAAAGAACTAGATCATGCTAACGGGCTACAAAACTGCATACTCGAAACAAATCTAAAAAATTTTACTATAAAGTTAGAAATTTTGATGAAAATTTTTCGAGTTTTCTTGAATTTTCATGAATTTTCCACGAAGTTTTTAACTTTGAGTTGCAGTATTTTTGTTGTGTTTTTACACATACTTTCATACAAAAATAATGAAATTAGTCAAAGGAAGTTAATCTTACTGGAAATTCCAAACAACACTTTGAACGCAGACATACTGGTCTAGGTGTGTATGGTGCCACAAAAAGTTTTAAATCTAGGCTTAAACTTTTAGCCGTATACAAAACAATATTTATTTTTCTTGTTTGTTTTGAAATTTTGTTTAGGATTTCTTCAGGAGTTACTCAAAAGTAGAGTGGATGTTGAGTAAAGCCAGCCTCTCCTGCCCCATTGTACTTCTTAGATAAGTTTTAAACCTTCGAAGGGAAGAGAAAGACCGTACGGAAGGAGCGACGGAAACTGGAAGCGTTGCAGCAATTTTTTCATATCGATGTACCATAGAGGAAAAAGACACGGAACAATTATTTAATGCATCAATGAACGTGCTTCGTCGCTCCTCCTTTGGGATTGGAAAATATTTTTCTTTTTTAGGGCTTTACGCTGTTCAAAATAAATCCAAAAACGCTATATAAAATGACTTAAGAAAAATTTCTTGTGTCAGAATCTCTTCTACTTTTATACTGCTAATTTGTGGAAAATTTTTACAAAAAAACGACCTGCCCAACTCTGGCTTTGGCATGAAAAACTGAAGTTTCGGAAAAATAAAAACACAAAATATAGTAAAATAACATTGAAATTCATATAAAAAGCTGCAAATTGCAACTATTCAGCATGCAAAACGGAACGTCAAAAATTCTTGACAATTTTATGGTCAAGAAATAATTTAAAATATTTCATGAGCATTTTCTTTTCAACTTTTTCAATCCTTTTTGCCAAATTTTTATTATCACCTAACAAGTTTAAGTACAATTTAATTGTTATTTTCTCTGATAATTCAATACGACGTAGTTGTGTACTGCCTGGTAATTTTTTGTAATTTTTTTGGTTAAGCTTATGGCAACCGTGGCTACAATAACGAGAGACAATCATTTTTACGATTTTTGCCCGCTGTATTCATAACTCGAAAAGAAGTTAATTTGAATTTCAACAGACTTGAGTTCGAATCACTCTTGCTGTTGTTAACATGCTACGTAGTTGAGATGCTAAGTTGATCTTATACAGAGCAAGTCTGATAGTTTTGCGCGAATTTCTTAAAGCGCCAAATGAGTGAACCGTTCCAGGAATTTAGTTGTGACCTCTCAGACTCTGATAATTGATTAGCGACTGCCAATAACTTCTCTCAGTTTGAAATATTTGTCACCGACCGCTGTGTTGAAAGGCGAATTTAACGTGAGTGATGGAAAAACGACAATAAATTAAACAAGGCTGTTAAACCATTCCGGCAATCACTCAGTTTATTTCTAATAAAACAAATAAACGTTTATTAAGGCATTACAAACATAAAGGGAGTTAGCTACTTACCGCAGTGTGTCTTTCCTGTATGCTATTCGGTCGGCAACTAAATAACTAATACGCATATTGTCACTTGCGAAGCGAATACGTTTGGCGGGTCGAACAGATTGGCGAACTCACCTAAAATTTGCATTGTGAGTGGCGAATGAACTTTTTCGCCTGTCATGTTATGTTGCCATTCAAACAAATTCAAAAAGTTCATCCGAATTTGACGTTTCTGTCATTTTTGTGTCATTTGCTTATGTTTTTATTTATTTATTTGTGCAAAAGAGTGCGATGTTTGTGTAATTGTAGTAGGTAGCGAGGATGATGTGCGTCAAGTGGAAATGGCAGCTCATATCAAGATTATAAAAAGTGGTGCTAGTTCGGATACAGATGAGCTGGATGTGGAAAGTAGTGGTGCAAAAAAACGTAAAACCCACAGTGGCACCAATGGTGATTTACTGATAGTAGAAGACGTTTGGAATCACATCCACTTGAAGTGCGTATAACAATTGGCAATATCGCAAAAGGTGCGGAAGAATACATAGTGGTGCGTCTGCGTTACTTCAAACGTTTAGTTTTTGCCACTGCAGCAACATTACAAAAAATCATACCAGATCTTTTAAATCCATTTACATCCAAAAACAAATTGATTTACATATATTTGAAAGAAGAATGTTTATCCACTACTCGCCCCTCATGCAGTCTTGTACAATGGACTTCACTTACTTATGAGGAGTATGTTGCATCTGCACCCGGAGATTGTCAGTAGTAATCATTTATTTTAACGTGCCATCGTTTACCCACATTGACCTAGAGGAACTATGATTTAATTTCATTAAAAAACACACAAAAGTTGTTTACTCAGTTCTATGTTGTTTTATTTTCGGTTAAAATTCTTTTTTCTATCAAAATATATGAATAAACACAAAACTTGTCGCTTCCTTTTCTCAAATGCGAATGAAATAAGCATTCGTCAAATTTTGACACATTTGGCGAAGCGAATCTAAGTTTTTCGCCACTTGCAATTCGAGAAGATCATTTTCGTCACTCATTCGCCACTTTTTGGCGAATTCGCCACAGATTCGCATGCCGCAATTCGAGACGGCGAAATTCGACAAAACTTTCATTCGCTTCGCATGTGACAATATGCGTATAAATTCGATATAAAATCATGCTTACCGGTCAGCCGAGGGGATTGACACATTGCGGTAAGTATATGCACAAATCGCAATAACTCCGTGAACAAATATACATATATGTAACTCAGCTGCTTTACCCATGTAGATATGTATATACATTTGTATTGCGCAAAGCAAGCAAGAGAGATACTGCATTGCCCGTTAGGTTGTCGCAAATTCTGATGGACTACCGAAAATTAATACATATGTACATATGTACACATAGGCAAAGAAAAAGAGTTAGAATATTCCCAGCATACATTCGCTTGGCTGGATATTAGAGGCAGAGTACGAAACATAAAACAGAGTAGGCAAATGCTAATCAGAGTATGACAACATAAACAGAGTATGAAAATCTTAATCAGAGTATGACAACATTAAACAGAGTATGAAAATATTGGCAAATGTATGAGAATTTATGATTTTAAAATAAATAAACGGCGTGAGTTCGCAACATTCTCCACCCCGTGAATCAAGTTGATTCACCATCATCAATATCGAGAACGGCTAATTTAGAGACCGCTCGTCTTTTCAATCCATTGGAAGTACGTACGTCGGCTCGTCTAGCCACACCATCTGCTCCCGCGTACAAGCGTTCAACCTTTGCGCGACCCATGTCCAGTGTTGATGCATGAAAAACATAGATGACGTTGCTTGACTTCTTTCCACCTATTTGGTACTGTGTGTTGGCTGAACTGGGTACAATCGGCTGGCTTATGTTGGCCTTGGCAAAAAATGCATATTAAATGGCGTTTTGGTGGTTCAGCAGCGTGCAACACTACCCGACGCTTCGAGTCTTTTACTATCTCCCCGTCGTAGACTGTGCATATAACATTAGCGAGTCTAGTGAGCCAATCGCTGAAGTTCTGTACTGTTGCATACGGTTGCAAGGATGATGCGAAAATTGCCCACTCGACCCGCTTACTGATTGGCAACTTTCCGACGAGCTCATCAAGTAGCGTTGGATCGCTATATACTGCTCTCCCCCACATGCGGAACGTAGAAATGAACAAATATTGCCTACCTTCGTTGCAAACGGTATCAGCTGTACTATTGCACTTTCCGGAATCGGAGCGATTTCTCGGACATGGGCTAACTGGCTTCGTATTAATTGTTCCGGACGACCATATCGGAACTTGAGCTGCTCGATGATGTTGCCCACATTATTCGGGTGGATAAGCGTGCTTCACCCTTTAAGCACTTTTACAAGCGCAAGTTGTTTTCAAAACAGCTGTACCCATATACAGCGGTTGACTCGGTGTATGCTGTATAAAATATTGGCCAGTCCTCCGGTTTCCCGCTAAAATCCGGCAAATCTTGCAACTTTCTTGGCTGTGATGAAAACTGCAAGGGCACTGAGCCAATGCTAGCAGGAGTTGGCACCGTTGATGGAACATGGTTAGCAAATACGTCATGTGGCGGCAAACGCGAATACATATTATTTGTTGTTGTTAAGAAAGAGCCACTTGTTGAGGCTGTATAGATAGGAGCTGAGGAAGGAGTGGCAGTATACATCGGATAATGCGCGGCATTATGAAGCACTTGCGACGGCTGAGCAAGATCTACATTGGTAGACGTTATTGGCGCAATCGGTAATTGTGGCTGCAGTAACTGGGACTGTGTCATTGGCAGGCTTGATGATGGCAAAACAAATTCGTTGACAGAACCATTGCTGGGCGCGTTGACTATGCTTTGTGCATCAGCGTTTGATGCTTCGTTTGCTGATTCGTGATCTCGTATCTTCTGTTGGGCAACTTTCAGACTGCGTTCAAGGGCGGCTATACGTTTTTGCATGGCCTGAAACGTTGCTTGGGCGGCTGAAGATGCACGAGTACTAACGCCCTCGACTACCGGAGGGTTTGGCAAAGTAGTGGCGCCAGCATGTGGCCCGGCTTCTGGCGATAAATTTGGTGAAGCGGCTACTGAGGCAGATGTAGTGGCTTTTGAAGTTGAGATGTTCGCTGGTGTAGCCATGTTGAATACTAAAATTGCATATAATTTCCAAGCGTGTATTTTACGGCAGGCTTGTTAAACTATTTCACGCTCTTAAACAAAGAAAATTCCGTGTCAAAATGAATAATATTCAAAGTAGAACGGCTACGGCTGTTGTACGTATGTTAAGGCGGCAAATACAAATATGTGCGTATGTGTAAAGTCAAACTTCCAGAACTTTACATTTTCGGCGGCCAGTCAGTGAAATAAATAAAATAAATTTCAATGCGAAATAAAGAAATTGTCACCGACCGCTGTGTTGAAAGGCGAATTTAACGTGAGTGATGGAAAAACGACAATAAATTAAACAAGGCTGTTAAACCATTCCGGCAATCACTCAGTTTATTTCTAATAAAACAAATAAACGTTTATTAAGGCATTACAAACATAAAGGGAGTTAGCTACTTACCGCAGTGTCTTTCCTGTATGCTATTCGGTCGGCAACTAAATAACTAAATTCGATATAAAATTATGCTTACCGGTCAGCCGAGGGGATTGACACATTGCGGTAAGTATAAAATCGCAATAACTCCGTGAACAAATATACATATATGTAACTCAGCTGCTTTACCCATGTAGATATGTATATACATTTGTATTGCGCAAAGCAAGCAAGAGAGATACTGCATTGCCCGTTAGGTTGTCGCAAATTCTGATGGACTACCGAAAATTAATACATATGTACATATGTACACATAGGCAAAGAAAAAGAGTTAGAATATTCCCAGCATACATTCGCTTGGCTGGATATTAGAGGCAGAGTACGAAACATAAAACAGAGTAGGCAAATGCTAATCAGAGTATGACAACATAAACAGAGTATGAAAATCTTAATCAGAGTATGACAACATTAAACAGAGTATGAAAATATTGGCAAATGTATGAGAATTTATGATTTTAAAATAAATAAACGGCGTGAGTTCGCAACAATATTATTTAATGTTATTTTTTCGTATTTTTATTATCGGTAATTTCTTAACAGGGGTTTTAAAAGCTAATAGAGTAATTATTCTAGTACAGACGTATATATTTTATTTTCGGAAATTTCTGGGGGTGTGAACCCTGTGACAGAGTAGCAGGCGGCGACATCACTAAAACGAATTTTGATTTTTGTTTTTTTTATTCTTTTTTGTTTTTTTTAAATTACACAGGTAATTTCCATGGTTTAATAACAAGAGGTTAGCTCTCTAGATGACAGCCTGATTTGACACTCCCAATTGATACAATTATTGGGTCGCATTTTCGAAGGAAGGAAAAGGGGGAATAATTTGATCCCCTTTCCGAAAAAAGTAGTATATTATTTGTAGTATATTTTTCACCGTAACACAAATATGTCCAAATAAAACGGAATCTGAGTTGACCTACTCCCCTAATTTTGTGATGCAACTTTAACTTTTCCTCAAAAGTGCGTTTATAAATGTAAAAATTTTGTAAATACAATTTGTTTAATTTCTTCATGCAACAGCCCGTCATTAAACTCGATTATTTGAATCGTTTTAAAAAAGTGTTTAGTTTTCGAGATAAAATATGCAGAGATCTTCATTGAAGAAGCCTGAGAGAAGTTTTACACATATTTTTAACGTTCACCAAATATATGCATTTCTACTGACAAGCTTTCCATGGCAGAAATACAAT